>JASANB010002698.1:0-51265 GCA_030248155.1 Sabatieria punctata
CTCTGTCACTGCTCTCACGAAAGCACACAGACTTTCCGCCCCATATTTAATAATCTGAATGAGGCCTCAGAAATTCCTAAGTGATGAAAGGAAAGAGCTTGAGTTTATGTAGATAACCACCACGAGCTCAAACGGCAAGGTTCTTTAGCCTAGTTTTGGAGAAATCGATTTTTAGCGAGTTGTTCTGTTGATACTCTGACAAACATTGAAAATTACTAATTTTGAGGCACATAAATGGAACGAAGAAGTGCGACACTTGAAGAAAATAAGTAAAAGACATCCCACCGTACAGTTCTGCAATTGATTTTACGGATTGATTTTTATCTATCATTAAGGTTTTTAATATCGTAGAGACCGACTCCAATTAGGTCGATGACGCAGTAGTAAGAGCCGGTCTCTGACAGCATCGACCCTGTCTCCCATACCCTATTGAGAGTTGAAAATTAGACTTTCACCGATTCCACCAAAAATTTCTTGTTCTTGTGAAAACAATTTTATCAACTCAAAAACTGTACCAACAAACCGGAATTTACCCACAGCTTCTGTTACGTTACCAATTCCATATTTGGCACCGTCAGCATATATGGTTTCGACACCCATGGCCACGTGTAGGCAGACCCACCACCCTAGCTGTGGAGTCCTTGTAGCTCAGCCCCATGGAGGCCCTGAAGTGGCTGCGCAGCTGGCAGTAGAAACAACAACAACAACAACAACAACAACAACAACAACAACAACATGTAGGCAGACATGGGCAAAGGGGGGCTGAGGGGGTTTGCCCCCCTCAGGCTCTGACCTACCCGCTCAGCCGGCCGCTACCCCCCTCAGGAATTTTTTGGAAGAATTTTGTATAGAAAATTATAATAAAAATATGCTTGGATTAGGTGTAAATGAGCTCAGAATAGCTTATTTTGGCTTATTTTAATGAAAAATAAGCCAAAAAAACCTGGATTTTAGCCAAAAATCGGACTTTCTGGCTTACCCCCCTCAGCCCCCCCCCCTCAGACGCTCCTACCCCCCCCCTCAGCCCCCCTCAGGAATTGAAAATTCTACCCCCACCAGCCGAAATGCTAGCCCATGTCTGTGTGTAGGGGTACCATTATGGTGTCGGTACCATAAACGGCGTTAAGTGCCTGACTGTATAAAGGGCTAATACAATCCCCAAATATCAATTCGCAATACGACGGACTAATACCCTAGAAAATCGCTTCTAAACTTTTGGTCCCATAGTTAAGCAGCGAAAATTTCCGGAGCACATAACTCCACAATGGAGCGTTGAATCGAACTAATCTTTGCAGGTCAAGTATAACTCATCAAGTGCTATTACATACCAAATTTGGGTGGAATCGGTGAACGTCAAAATTTCAACTCTCAATACCAAGGGTCGATCGGCCCAGAGACCGGTTCTTAGGGCCACCAACTCTAGAATTTAGGGATGCAGAGTGGAGGACCGCCTTCAAGTTAACACAGGAGATAGAGACCAACCAAGTTTCAGAGAGAAACAGAGTCAATGCCGACAAAAATAAAGAAAAGAAACCTTGCTCAGCTATCAACTGCTGCAAGGTGGTGACAACCCGCTTAGTGCCACGTTCGTTGCAGAAATCGGCAGTGTGGCAACAGACTGTGTGCTGCCACTTAGAGAGCCCCTTCCTCAGTACTTCTCGCAGTGCCTCCGGCGCATCCTCTAAACTCACGCTGCAGCCAAACTCGGCCGCGTCCCCGGAACTGAAGCAACCAAAAGCCTCGGCCTGGCCATTTCTGTCAATTGACACGTAACACTGAAAATCACTCCACCACCAGTAAAAGCAAGTGTAGCTGGGGAATCAGGAACCGATCCCAAACAGAAAGTAATGTTTTTAATGATAATAATTATTATAAATTAACAAGTTTTATCGATAAATATCGAATATCGATTATTTTTTGACAAAACTTCAAAATCGTCCAAATATGGTCATGTTATAAATCATCTGAAAGCCCTTCTTCTGAGGAGTCATCAATACATCGGCATAGGACACGCCCCGGGGCGCCCTATTTTGCCAAATACAGTATAGGCAAAAGCACCCCTCGAGAGGCATCAGTTTAAGCACGCTCCGGAGTAGTATATAGGCATAAGGAAGTTAACTAATTAATATATAGTCCATTTTTTACCTTCCCTGATTCCCCCAGCTACACCAAATACAGCAATTAGCCTATATCTGCAAACTGCGCAAATGGTTGGCCTACCTGTTGACCCAAACACACATCTCCATCAAAGCAATGAGTACCAACGCAACGACACTGCAAATGGTGCATTTCACAAATGCACAGGCACCACAAACCACGAGCGCAGAGCCAGCGCGCAAGAGATGCAGACCGGTCTCCTCAGGAAAGGGCGCACAGCACTACCAAAACCAACCAATAAACGCCAAGTAACTTTTACAGTAGGCCCAACTCCGGACTCCGCCTTACGTACGAAGGTACCAGTGGCGTATCCAGAGGGTGTAGAGTGGACACCCTCTTTGCGGTGGAGGTAGGAACAGGAAGTCTGTCAAAAATAAGAGAAACTTATGTACTAAAACTGTCTATTTTATGCTCAGAATGCCTTTTAAACGCGTTTTTTTAAGGCTAATTTTGCAAAATTTTCTTGTCCTGGCCAAACCAGGCCCTTTCAAAATTTTCCCCTTTGCAAAATCCTGGATACGCCACTGGAAGGTACCACTAAATACTAACACTGAATGGAGTATGTGCATATGCACTGGCATATCTCGGTATGGGGTTTCCTTTCAAAAACCCGGGTTATGCTAACTAAAGTTTAGGTTAGGCTTTTTAAAGGGTATAGGTGAGAGAGTGTAACCAATGATTCGTTACATCTACAGGGTGCGTCAAAAAAAAACAACCCAGCAGATTTTTTGCTGTAGCAACCGCAAATCGCTACCGATTTGAATGAATCCTGCTTTAAATGAAAGATAAATAAATTCTTGAACGACTGGTGTAGCTTTTATTAAGATGCGTTGCTTAGTTCCTGAGATAATTGCTTTCAAAATCAAAACAGAGATTTTGGCAGTGCACAACAGAGATTAAAACAACCCAGCAGATTTTTTACTGTAGCAGCCGCAAATCTCAACCGATTTCAGTGAGTCCTATTTTATATGAAAGATAAATTAATTCTTGAAAGTTTGGTGAAGCTTTTATTAAGATATGATGCTCGGTTCCTGAGATATTTGCACTCAAAGTCAAAACAGATTTTGGCTATGAACAAGAGCGATTTTTATTATTCTGTTGCACTTCATAATAAAACCGATTCCTACTGCTCAGGGCTAACGTAACGAGGTTTTTCTGGTGCCACACATGCTTGGTTACTTCATTTGTAAAAGTCTTGTTGCCCCTCAGCAGTAGGAATCCGTTTTGTTGTGAAGTGCAACGGAATCGCTCTTGTTCACTGCCAAAATCTCTGTTTTGAGTTTGAAGGAAAATATCTCAGGAACTAAGCATCGTATCTTAATAGGGCCTTCACCAGTCTTTCAAGAATTTATTTATCTTTCATTTAAAGCAGGATTCATTCAAATCGGTTGAGATTTGCGGTTGCTACAGCAAAAACTCTGCTGGGTTGTTTTTTTTTTGACACACCCTGTAATAGATGTACAGTACATAATAATAAATACAGTATAAAGCAGAAAAGGACAACCTACTCACAGGATAATACTGGCGAAACAGAGATCAAATGCTCACTCTTGACTGCAATGTTGTACGTACTCTGACTGACAAAAGCAAAGCAAAAACACGTCTGAATGCCGATTACGTTTATGCTTTTTAATTTTATTGTTATTTAATGTTGTGTTCCACACTCTAATTTTTTTAATTTTAAATTTTAAAAATTCTTTTTAAACAGACTAGAATTTTCCTTTTTCTAGTTGAAACAATTATTTCAACTATTTTTGCTATGACTGCTTTTAAAACTGCACACTGATTTTTTTCAGAATAAGTACAGTAGTAGTAGCATACCGTGTTTGAAAGTGTTTTTAGATATTCTATGAATATCACGTTGGCAGAAGTAATGCACCGATTTCAGGTGACGGTGAAATCGACATAGAGGAGTTCGAGTACGTTTTGTCTCATTTCAACGTGGCAGCCCCAACCGCTCGCAAGGCATTTCTCATCTTCTCGGAAGTAAGCCAATTAGTTTACAAACTTGAGTTTGCGTGGCGCTCGCACACAATCTTTTGTGTCTTTAACTGGGTTCTCTAATTAGCGGGGATTATTGGGCGGCTGTTTTTCTGCAGTCTGTCGCATCTAGTCAATCAGATCAGATTTGTCTGCATTATTTTTTCATTCTTTTCACACTGCACCCTTCATCCGGCTCCGTGCCGACCGACTTGCTAAACGGGTGAGCGCGTTACGTAAGCATGGCAAAGATTGCAACTCGGCCGTGCGTATTAGATCGTACGGCGCAGCAGTTTATGCATTTGTGAACGGTGCCGGTGGAGCAGTGTGCGTTGCGTAGTACGTGGTGTTTCAGAACCAGAGCAGGAAGATCGACTTCAAGACGTTCTGTCAGTTGGCGTCCGAGTATTACTTTTCCAACGACCCGTCGGCGCTGGGCAGTTTTATCACGGGCAAGTTAGACTTCAAATGCATGACCGAGCTAAAGAAAATCGACAGCAAATGATGTGGTGGTGGTGGTGGTGCATGTATTGGTGTTTGGATGTAGATCTGGTTGGCGTTCCATTAAATGCGATTTGTTGCTTTCCGGCCGGTGGTAATGAGCTGAAAAATTCAAGGGCAACTTAGTCTCTCCCGAATAGAATCGATAGTCGACGGGCGCGTCGCTCTCAGCGCGGCTTCTATATCGGAGCTCCGGCACGACAGCGCCGCTCTGTACGCGTTGCCTTTACCGACTTAATCCAATCGCAAATCACTTCCCGTCAGCGGCAAACGTCGTCGTGCACCATGGCCGGTAAGCTTTGTGTGGTGGACCTTTGGCTCGGCTGCATTACCGGTGCGTTTTGCGGAAAATGAACTGTTGCCGAGTAGATGGAGTCCCGCGGGAACTTAGCACATTAGTTGGTGGCGGCCATTGAGTCCGTTGCAGTGGCAGTGTCTCCGGGGTTTCATTTGCTCTCACCCTGCCCCCGGTCGTAATGAGCCGATTGAAGAGGGCCAGGATGGTAGCTCACCTGTGGTCTGCGTCTTCGCTGCGTGCCGGCAACTTGGTCTGGCGCAGTCATCAATCCTTTCCCTTTCTGTTCTGTTCATTAGCGAGTGCGGCCGGCTGTGAGAGAAAGATTCATTTGAGTGCGCCGACTCACTTACGTGCTGCTTTTATATAAATTTTTGACACGTCTGAGTGCCCCGACGGCACCCGGCAAAGGCATAGGCGATGGTGGCGCTGGCATAGGCTCAACTCAACTGGCGCTATGCGAAGGCGCCAGATGAGCTTTTTAAAGGCCGCTGCAGCTGCTTGCCGGCTCTGCGATGATTAAGGCTCGAATTAAGAGTTGATTAAGCCGTCCCTGCCCGCGCCTAGCAACGCTCGCTGACTTTTCTTCGTCGTCAACAGGTATTATTCTAATTAGACCACTGATAACTGGACATGCTGCGCCAGTGGCACTGGTGCACTGGTTGACATGTCTCATGCATCGCTTACTAGACTCGATTCTCGGCTGCTCCTGCTCCCACTCGCTCAGCATTCGTAAGACCCCCAATTAGAGCTCTTTCTCTAGTTCGTTAGTCTCTTTGTGTCTCTTCAGAATCGATGGGTCAAAACTCCTCCACAAAGGTCGCTCTCACCGAGCAGGAGCGACAGCTGTTGTTCAAGAACTGGGGCCAGTCCGAACTGCAGGGCTACGAGAACTGCGGCCAGAAGATTTTCCGCAAGATTTTCCAGCTCAACCCCCACGTGAAACTGGTATTTAATCTGCCAATGGACTCTGACGACCCGGCCGACTATCCGAAACCTTTCTTCAAGCATATGCGAGTCTTTATGAACATGTTGGAGTTGGCTGTGACCAAAAGCGACCATCTCGACGAACTCAAGAATCTCTGCGTCGAACTCGGCAAGCGCCACGCCAAACTGGACCAAAGCAGAGGCTTCAAGCCCGAACATTGGCACATCTTTGAGAGAGCCATTATTGAATGCGCCACCGAATGGCACGAAGCCTCTCCCGACCGCGCAGGTACGGTAATTCAGCTTCTGACATGTCGGCTCGATCACTCAAATTGCACTTTTATCACTTCCACGCCCTTTCTTGGCACTCTGCGCTCCGGTTTTCACAATCGATTAACGTTGCACAGATAATTTATTGCTTGGCTTGTGCGAAACTAAAGCATCATTGACAGCCGCGGCTAAAATTTAATTGACACTATGTCGGCTCCACCCAACCTTACTTAATCAATGAAAGAAGCAATCGAAACTTTTACCTGCTTTGTCTGTGTCTGTTCGTTTGTACCTGAATCTAGAAAATTAAGGCGACTGTCACCTAAGATTTAGATGAAGCAGAAAAGCGAAAGATCGTGGCAGCCTGGTCCAAGTTGGTCTCTTACATGATTTTCCACATGAAGAGCGGCTTCTACGGCGAAAGCGACGCTCTGGATGAGTCAGCTCCGGCGAACGTCAAACACTCGAGCTCGGGCACAGTTGACAGCCATCTGAACAGCTGAGACACACGGCTTCCATTTCAGAGTGTCTGTCACCTTTCCAGCTCACCTCTCAGCACAGAGAGACTTTCGCTGCTGAACGTGATACAATGATTCGAAAGTGCTGTTGCCATGTTGTGAACGCTTTTGCTGAACCATCGCTCAGCTCACTCTCACACTCTGCCTCTGTCTCTGCTACCTGACCTACCATCTGTAGTTACTTGTACATGCAGGATGTTCTATCTATCTATCACACTGTACTCACCTGAACATTATTGACTTATACATGTATCTAAGCGTCTAAAGATCATTATTTTACAATGCATTTCAATCGTAGTGAGACCAGCGAACCCCAATATAGCCAAGTGGTAATATATCACAGGGAACGTTATGTATAGACACGTGGCAACGAGCTACAAATCTCCTTTCTTGCCTAGGTTATTATCAAGGTATATTCAATCTAAGGTTAGGTTTACAGTAGAGATTTTGAACATGATCGGCATCACTCGCGCACGCTGCACCTCGAGATACGTTGCTAGCTGATTGGATTGGCTGATTCCGGAATGAAGCGATGCCGGAACAACCAGCCACCGGTGTCTCCGTTGTGGTGCTGTGAGCGCTAAAACCGGACATAGCAGTACGGATTCTCCACTCTCTAAAGTTCAGTCAGGTTCCAGAATCAGTTAGATGTCTAAACTTGTGTGTGTACGCTCTATTAAACCGGTTTCTCTTCAGTATGCGTATGGGGTGCTGCTACATACGCAGTAGTGCACAAAATGTTCTCTCCACCTTTTCGGGTTCACTCAAACGTTTTGTTCTTGGGGAGTTCTTTATTGATTTGGCTCAAGTTTTCGGGAAAAATTTACAAGACAACTGGCTACATATTGTGAAAGTTTGGTGCAAAAAATTCATGATCAAGCTGACTGTACGGCCCGAAAACTAAGAATCAGGGTGGTCCACGCAAAATTCAATTTTTTTCTGTAATTCAAAGAGTACGGCTTTGAAATTTGTAGGAACGATTAGATTACAGGAACATACTGAGTGGGTAGTCCAGTAGTTCACAGGGCACTAAAATTGGGGAACGTGGCTAAATAAGGCTTTTCTTCGCAAAACCGGTAAAATGATGATTTTGAAGATTTTCGATTTCCGTAAAACACCGTGACAAAGGCTTCAATGATGTGGAACTGAGTTTAGACATCAGGTTCATTCATTTGTCAAATTTCCTGCTAAAATCTGCACTGATTAACAACCGATTCAATGCTTTGATTCTAGAGGTGCGTATTTCTCAACTATGGGATTTTCGGTCGTGTTTTTGAAATTCCCAAATTTTAGTGCCGTTTGAGCTACTGGACTGCCCACTCAGTAATTGAATTTGCGAGGACCACTCTGGTTCTTAGTTTTCGGGTCATAAAGTCACCATGAGCACGAATTTAGAATCGATTAATTGAATCATTATAATAGACATCTCAGCATCATGGGCTTGGTGGATGATCCAATATGCTCATTTGGTTAGTGCACAATATGTAGCCTGACGTCTCGTTAATTTTTGCTGAGAATTTGAGCCAAATCTACAGGGTGTGCCAAAAAAAACAACCCAGCAGAGTTTTTGCTGTAGCAACCGCAACTCTCAACCGATTTGAATGAATCCTTTTTTAAATGAAAGATAAATAAATTCTTGAAAGATTGATGTACCGTTTATTAAAATAGCCTGCTTAGTTCCTGAGATATTTGTCTTCAAATTCAAAACAGAGATTTTGGCAATGAACAAGAGTGATCAAGAACAACCCAGCAGATTTTTTACTTTTGCAACCATGAATCTTAACCGATTTGAATGAATCCTTTTTGAATGAAAGTCTGATAAATTCTTCAAAGATTGGTGCAATTTTTATTGAGATTCAGAGTTTAGTTCTTGAGATACTTGCCTTCTAAGTCGAAACAGATTTTGGCAAAGAACAAGAGCGATTCCGTTGCATTTCATAATAATGCAGATTCCTACTGCTGGGGCTAATGATACTCTAGTGTTAAAGTAAACCGAGTTTCTGTGTCACCTGTAAAGCCTCCAAGAGCCCTTCAGTGGCGTATCCAGGGGGGTGTAGGGTGGGTACACCCCCTTTGCGGTGGAGGTAGGCAGAGAAAGTCTGTCAAAAATATGCGAAACTAATGATAATAATTATGTACCAAAACTGTCTATTTTGTGCTCAGAATGCCTTTTAAATGCGTTTTTGAAGGCTAAATTTTCAAAATTTTCTCGCCCTGGTCGGGCAGAAGCCAACCAGGCCACTTTTATAAACTAATAAAACTTCTAATTTCTATTAATTTTAAGCTCGGAATGCCTTTTAAACGTGTTTTTTAAGGCAATTTTTGCTAAATTTTCTTACCCTGGTTGGGCAGCGACCCAACCAGGCACTTTCAAAATTTTACACCGCCCTTTCTGAAATCCTGGATACGCCACTGGAGCCCTTAGCAGTAGCAGGAATCCGTTTTATTACGAAGTGCAGAATAATAAAAAAATCCCTCTTGCTCACTGCCAAAATCACTGTTTTGATTTTGAGAGCCAATATCTCAGGAACTAAGCAGAGTACATTAATGAAAATTTCAGCAATCTTTTAAGGATATATTTATCTTTCATTTAAAAAAGAATTCATTCAAATCGGTTGAGATTTGCGGTTGCTACAGCGAAAAATCTGCTGGGTTGTTGATGTAAGACAAATCGGTGTTAATAGAAAAAAAATCTTTTCTGTCATTTTTTGCTTATTTTTAGCTCTGAAACGGTATTTAGCAGCGTAAACTTCTATAAGCCTTTTAAGCCTTCTATTGTATAGAATAAAACGGGATAGTACAAGACGTTGAGGGAAATCTGAGAAGACCACAATCCAGAGTCCGTCAATGTTTTTGCTTGTCAGCGGAGTGGAGAGACATTTGTCGTCGCCTACTGCAGATATTTTTACCGGAAGTTCTTTGGTCTGCGCAAATCAGATAAAGGCAGTTTGGGGGGAATGACCGAAAATCGCAACGACCAATCAGCAAAAGGATCCCATAACATTGTCCAATGGAAACGATCCTCCGAGACCAGCCTCAGGAGCTCAGCGCAGGGTTGTTACTGCACTACACCTACATTTTTGTGTGTAGGTGGATTTGTTGGCTGTGTTTGTTTGATCTGCTTGTTTTGTTGAGTAGGGATGGCGAAGAAGGTGAAATGAAAGGAAGCGACGCTGAGTCAGCAGGTTAGCCAACAGCTGTTCGCTGTTCTCCGTTTTGTTCAGTTCGCCTAATAATATGGTTTGGTTTTGGTTTGGATTTTCTCGCCCTGGGCACCCACCGATTAGGGGGTGATGTCAGGCCAACAGTTGCAAGTTGATAGCAAAAGAGAGCACCGAAAGGGGAGGATCGTGGGGAAAGCAAGGTCGATCCGTTTGGGGAGGTTATATAGGTAGTGATGGATCGAGGTGAGGAATGCAGATGTCGGTCAAGGGGTTAGTGAGGAGTTGGAAGAAGCTGTGGACAGAGATGGTTGGTGTCATCGCCGGTGGCGTCAACGGGGTTACGTTCAGCGGGATGTGTGACGACTTGATAGCCTGGGAAGCGCAGGGGAATGGGGAGCTGGGTAAGAAGGCGCTATCGATATGTCATTCTCGGAGGTGACAGCAGAGCTGGGTGGCGCAGGCGCAGCCGTGACCAATTGGCCATGACAGGGATAGTAACGCGCAAAAGGAAAGAAAGGAATCAAGGAGGCTAGCCTTATACTCATGTATGTAGATATAGATATGTAGGTACTCTCTAAGAACGGTTCTGCGTTAGAAGGCAGAATTTCTGCGTAAATTGTGGTAGAAAATTCTACGTTTTTTGCTCTAACTTTCGATTCTGCACTATCACGCAGAATTTCTGCGTAGCGACATGCAGAATATTCAGCGTTCTCAAAGCGCAGAAAATTCTGCGAAATCCAAAATGTAGCAGCTTAGTCTACGATTTCTATTAAAGATTGCACTGCATTGCGAAATAATTTTAATAATAATAAAAGCACTGATAACATAAAGTAAAGATATCAGGGATTGCACAAAAACAGCACTAATAACAGTTGCAAAGAATAGCAAAAGGCATAAAATTATGATCACACATACCAGATAAAACAAAAGCCATGTGTCGCGAAGAAGTTCGAAATCCAAATAATAGGAAAATGTATCGGTATCCCAAATATTCAGCATTCGTTTTCTACTTGGCTTTGAGTTAGAAGGCATTCACCAAGCGTGAAGTTTTCAGCCCCTTTTGCCTAAAACAAGAGAGAAGTGAATATATTGGTTTAAGAGCAAAGGTCCACCCTCACCAGTTTGAATTTTAACAGATCGATCGCTCATGTCATAGCTTAAGGTGGCTTTCTGACTTCCTTGCCGGTGGTGCGGTTACTTGTTGATTGGCGCAAATTAGACACAACTGTGGGTAGAGAGTCGTCTGCTAAAATACAATAATAAATAATGCGCACTAATTCCGTTAGCGCTCATTGGCATATTCGCAAATAGAAACCAAGGAAATCAATCATTGTAGTGTAGTAGGTACCTGCTGAATTCTGGGTCCATGCTACCACTAAGCTCTGTCTCACACAAACCAAGGCTGTTGCCTACCTCCATGCAGTTTAAACCTGCCGGCCGCGGCCGACGCTAACAAAAAGCTGGAGAGCCATGTTGCCTGCCACATTTCAAATTCGGGCGCGCCCATTCTTGCTTCGTTTTTTCTAGACAACCAGCTTGGTAACTGGCAACTCGAAAATCGGAGCAAAATAATAAACACTGAGATTAGATGCGACGGGGAGAACGTTAGAAATCATTAAGCTTGTCAGTACAAAGTAAAAAGGGAGAAGAAAGACACAGAAGATGTACATAAAACAGGCGAGCAGACCATAAACAAATTTGGGGGAAAAGGCAGCATAATTTCACAGTAAGCCCCACTTGAAATTGGGAAGAACTTGTAGATCACACTCGATTTTTGTTAAAGCAGAGCTACTCAGCGCAGACAACGCTGAATTGCCTGCACATTCAAATCGTCAAAAATCGCAGACTATTCTGCTTGGCTGCGTATACCCTGCTGCCATCGGCATAATGCAGAGCGTTCTTCGTGCCTGATAACGCAGAGTCTTTCTTAGAGAGTACGTATAGACATGGGCAAAATGGGCTTAGGGGTTAATCCCCTCAGGCTCTGACCTACCCCCTCAGGTCGCCGCTACCCCCTCAGGAATTTTTAGGAAGAATTTTGCATAGAAAATTATGATAAAAGTAAGTCTAGATTAGGTGTAGACCTAAATGAGCTTAGAATAGTTTAATTTAATTAACCTACTTAAGTTTACCACCCTCTCAGCCGAAATGCTAGCCAATGTCTGGGTAGATAGGTAGAGGTACGCAATTTAGTGTTTGTAAACACTTCTTTCCGCCCTTCGCACAAGCTTAATTTGGCTCCTAAAGATGAATGGTCAGTTCTGTCGTACAAATTTCATGTTAGACATGGGTAAGTCATAAACACATTACAGTTTGTTAACGTTTTTCAAACATTGAACTCAACTTGTTTTATTATTATTTTTAAATCATCTCTGTAAGTTTCAAGCTGTACTCTTTGAAATTCCCAATAAATTAGATTTTCCGTGGACCACATTGAATCTTAGTTTTTGGGTCATAAAACCAGCACAACTTAGAATTTTTGCGCCAAACTTGCACAATCTGTAGTCAGTTGTCGTGTTAATTTTCGCTGAAAGTTTGAGCCATTTACATGTACATAAACAACTGACCGAGAACGAAACATGTGAGTGAAAGCCAAAAAATCAATGGGAGATTGTTTAAATCTATACCATACATGTACTGTACATGAGGCGGGGCCTGGGGTAATTCTCCCCTCGGTCGGCCATACCCACTTCCGGAGGAAAATTTTCCCGCTTTTTAAAGGAAAATAAGCGTTTTTTGGACTTCTTCTTGGTGCTCCCTGAGACGAAATTCAGGTCCTCTTTCGTCATGGTGACATACATGGGCCAGAAAAATCCGGACCGGGGTCTGAAGGTCTGGGTGTATATTCCGGGAAAAGTCCAAAAACACCTATGTTTCCTTAAAAAGCAAAAGTTTTCTCCCTCCATCAGGGAGGTGGGAGTGGGGGTATGGCCGGCCGCGAGGGTATTTGCCGACGGGAGGACGTTGTAAACCCCTAACCCCCGGCCCAAGTATGCACGGTGCAACAGAATTTACCCGCTGCGCTGCAACATTTTGTTTCATGCAATATTTTTGAACCTGTGTATGATCGCGCCTGAACTATTATAGGTATTATGTACAGTCAGGGAAATAACGATATGCATAGTATCGGTAATCGTATATGGTATGGTAGCGATACCATATTATGGTACCGGTTCACTTAGCAAGTGGTACTACTGTATATTGTACCGCTGCCTATGCCTGCATATATGGACCATACTTTATATGGTATGAGGCCTGGATCGAAGATATATGGTATCACCTGAGGCTTCAATCGAAGGGATACCATATGGTACCACTTAATGATTTGAAGGAAGGAAGGCAAATATGGTATTTCCCGGACTGATGAACAATACCATCGAAGACAAAGTTTTAGTAGTAAAACCTGCTGGTATCGCTAAGGAGTTACAGTCAACCGTCCGTAGTACGGACTTTTTTGCGGTTTGGGGAAATTTAATCTTTATAAAAGGTGGATTTTTTGTTTTCATAAGAAAACCTGAGTTAAACATGACTTTAGAAATTCTACCCTTTTCACTTGTTTTGGAATCATTCTAATGCTCCCCCTGCGATTGACTATGCAAATAGCAAAGCCGTATTTTTTAGTTGCGTTTGAAATTTGTGATCAATTAGAGCATGCCAATTTTGTTCGATAAAAATTGTTATTTTCATACAAAACTGGTACAATACAATGGTAGGCCATTTGCTATGCAATATCGTACCTGAATTTGAGTGAGCACAGAAAGGCGCTGTAGGTAGTTGTATGTAGAATTTTTGGTGTTCTATTTTAGGTTTGTCTGGCGATATGGCAAACCCGCGTCAGCCGCATTACCAGCATCGCAGATTTCGCAAACTCGCCCAAGCGTACCTGAATCCAGCAAAAGAGTTTTTGCCTCACAATAAATTGGGTGAAGTAGATCTTGTTTATAATAGCCGTAAGTTTTTGCACATTTTCTTTCAGTCTGCGATATGATCTGTCCAATTTGGTTGAAATGCCATCAGGACACCGCTGATAATTTAGCAAACGTTTTATAGTATACATACAATTGTACGTACATTGTCCCTAAGGTAAGTACGCACGCACCAAAGATGGTTTAAGGTAAAAGATCGTTGATAAAAGCTTTAAAGTATGTACCAAATATAATTGAACTGTGAGGTTTACCCCCAGAATGGTTTTTAATGTGTTTGAAGGAAAATTTGCAAATTCCGTCCGGGTACGATCCCGGGGAGGGGTGAGATGACGGGTAACCCTAAAATCATAGTGCATGAGTCTACACAGGAAAGTAGAGTTGTTTGGACAGAACTAAGCTTTAAAAGTAAACCGCTAATGACACCTTAAGTTGATTTGAGTGTTGTACATTGCAGTTAAACATTTGATCGTGGATTGTCAAAGCTACACGACCGGTCTCTTTCCTCGCTACTCTCGGGACACCAGAGAAGGGTACGTCAAGGACACCATCTACTGTGCTATTGCATGTTGGACAACTGGCATTGCTTACCGGTCAGTTTGTCTTCCAATCACCACTTACTTTCTATTCAGACGATCCGATAAGATGATAATGAGTTTGTAATAAGAAGCGACGTAGTTAGGTGGTTTAGTCGGTTCGACGACCATCGCGGTCGCCAGACAGAACTGAGTCAGACGGCAGTGAAAGGGATGCGCGGCGTGCTGACGTCGTGGATGATGCAGGCCAACCAGCTGGAGAGATTCAAAGACAGCAACAGTCCAGACCGCGCCCTCCACAGCAAGTTCAATCTGCGCACGGGGGAGTGGATTGCCGGCGCCAACGAATACGGACATTTGCAGGCAACTTCTCTATGAGCACCTCCTCCCACACCTTCTGCTCTTTCAGGTGGACGCCATTGCTTTGTTTCTGCTCACTTTGGTGCAGATGACTCACGGAGGCACTCAGGTACTGCCGCCATCTACATCTCTGTACGTTGTTGAGCATGTATGGCTTGATTGATAGGTGGTCTACACACAAGCCGAAGTGAGTTTTGTGCAGAATCTCGTCTTCTACATAGAGAGAGCCTACCGCACGCCTGACTTCGGCATGTGGGAGAGGGGCACGCGCTACAACGACGGTAGTCAAGAGCTTCAAGCCAGCAGCCTTGGCATTGCCAAAGTCTGTCTTCTTCTTCCGCAACTGTACGCACTGACTCACTGCACAGGCGGCACTGGAGGCTGTCAACGGCTACAACTTGTATGGCACCTTGGGTACCAGCATGAGTGCCATCTATGTGGACATCGACGCCCACAACCGAAACAGAACCACATTCGAAACCATGCTGCCTCGAGAGTCTAACTCTAGGGTGCTTGTCAGCAGGTGGTAGCATTGTACTGTAGTGCTAGCCTTCCAGAACACCGATGCCGCATTGATTCCCACCATTGGATGGCCCTGCTTCGCAACTCACGACCCACAGAAGATGGATAGAACTCTAGAAAAATGCATTCGGCGGCTGGAAGGCAGTTACGGAATCAAACGGTCAGTCAGTCAGTCAGTCAGTCAGTCAGTCAGTCAGTCAGTCAGTCAGTCAGTCAGTCAGTCAGTCAGTCAGTCAGTCAGTCAGTCAGTCAGTCAGTCAGTCAGAGGGCCTATAACATTCTATTCATGTTGTATTTTATTCATTTGTATGCAGGTTTCTGCGCGACGGCTACAAGACAGTCATCGAGAACCCAAAGCGTCGGTTCTATTCAGAACACGAAACTTGCAAGTTCGAATCGATTGAGAATGACTGGCCGATGTTTTACATTTACCTCACCATTAACGGTAAAGCCTTAGAATTGCGTTATCAGTAAACACCTTTGTACTAGGTTGTTGTAGCTCTGTTGGCTGGTAATCAAACGGAGGCCGAACGTTACTGGACGAAGGTGAAGGATTTAATGGTGGTCGACAAAGATGGTACAAATCTCCAGTTACACTAATTCGAACGTACGTACAAGAGCAACGTTTTCGGCTGTCTGATTGTGCCTGAGTGCTATTACGTGCCAACGGGAAATCTGAAGGCAGAACACGCCAAACCAGGCTCAACGGCTCGTCTGCCCGTTTCTACTGAGGAGAGCGGCCACTTTCTCTGGGCACAAGCAGTCTACATAATCGCCGCTTTACTAAGTGAGGTGATTAGGCGGAGTTGCAGTTAAGTGACACTTTCAGAAGACAAATTGATCGAGATCAACGATTTGGACCCGATCTTCCGTCGTCTTCCTGCCAACCAACGACCGTCTTTCCAGCACAGACATTCGGTGTTCCAGGTTTGTTCAGCTGCATTGTGCATGTGGGTGGTGGATTGTACTGTAAGTTAGGGCACTCTGGAGACGGAGGCTGTGGTGCAGGTGGCGTTGGTAAGCGAGAGTGTGCGTCTGCAGTCCATGCTTAAAGTGTTCGGCATCCACTCCCAAACGCCGCACGAGGTGCAGCCGATCCAGATCTGGCCCAGCTCTCGAATAGTCAAAGTGTTTGAATGTCTCGGCAGAAACCAGGCGCTCGGACTGGCCGGCCGACCTCCCAGACCGCTAGGCAGTCTCGGATGTTCAAAGGTATTTCTGATCCGTTTCTTTACTATTTCAACTTAACGCCTTTAAAACTTACTCGTACCCTGCTATTTAAAATTTTAATTACCGGTAGTCTTTAATTAGTGTGTACGTAGTAGCTTCAGAACTTTCTAATTAAAACCTGGAAACGTTCCTTGTTCACCAACTCTGCTCTTGGCTTCTATCTGTGAACTTTTTTCATGCTCTATACCTTATACGTACTGAGTTTTACATAATATACCCTTTAATACACCCTTTATGATCTGTTTGTAAATGCAACAGTTTTGAATCTGTTAGGCATTTACCGTATAAAAAACGGCTTATATACAGTTTAGAACGACAGAAAGTTAGGGAACTTTCCGACATGACCTTCAGGCATTTTATAAAGGCAAGCTTGAAAACTGCATATTTCGTCAGCATTATGTTGAAGAAGAAGGATGCCTTTATCGCAATTTGGGACAAATACAGTAGTATTGTTTCTTTCTATTTCACCAGTGAGTAGGGAACATTAACAGCGTTTTCTTAAAATTTTCAAGTACCGAGGTAAACTGCTCTACACAACATTTTCGGGCAACATGGATCCTAGCCCAGCTGCTGTCTGGGTTTACTAACCCGTATCTGTCTTTCACTACCCATTTCAGAATAGAAACTTTGTTCGTAAAAAGTTTAGATCTACCGGATTTTCGGCGACACAGTCATTTGCTTTCCGTTGCTGTTCCAGCTTAGTGAGTTCTACGTGTCTGCCGATCCGGCCGCTTTGATCGACGACATAAAAGTTTGCTTTGAAAGACTGTCGGTATCAGCCATCAACACTGTTTTAAATTTAGACCAACCTCAAGTTTATTTCTAAGCGTTGGAACCTGGTTGGTCGTCCAACCTATTGCATGCTGTTGCGAGAGGAAAATGTTTGCGGCGAGTATTTCGAACAAATGCTTGATCTGTGCATTGCGCTGAAGAACGGATTCATAGAGGGCACGAGAGTGAGACTCGGCAGACTTCAGGTTCTTGTGCACAGAGCCTGGAATAGCTGAGTGCATGTATGTAGCCACTGTTGTAGAATCTGCTCTCCGCCGCTTGCATCGAGCACATTGACTTCGCTTCTTCCGATGATGTTCGATTTTTCGATGACGCTTTCAGCGAACGCGAAACAGATGATGAACTGAGTACTCGTGAGGCGATTCGGGTGTTCAAAGTAACCGAGCCAGATCCCAACATTACAATGGTACTGCTTCTAAAGCTACTGAGACAGTAGAGCAGAGCAGTTGTAGGAAATGATGAGGTGCAAGTCGAATGCCGAATTGGAAGCAACTGTTCGGGAGGCGGAAGATGTGGCTCTGCGCACACAAGCCTGCGCCTTGGTTGAGCTGTGGCACAGGAAAACAGGCGAGCACAAAATCCAGGACGGTCTGATTGCTTGACCATTATCTTCCGCTGTCTACGTACATCTGACCGGTTCAGTTACAATCCGCGATCGTACCGACCGTGTGTATCGACAAGCGGCAGCCTGGAAAAACTGGTTCGTGGTGCGTCTGTGCGCAGCCTTTCTACAGAAGACCATCGACAGTTTGGCGCCGTGCATCACTGTTATTCTGGTCAGAGGGAAACGAGTGAGTGAGTAAGTGAGTGGTGGGCGGCACGGCACGAGCGGTTGTTTGAGGTGACGGTGGGTCTGCGCGGCTACCGCGAAGTGATGATTCGGAAGCCGATGTCGCCGGCAGATCTGGCAGAGGCCATCTTCAGTGCGTGTCCGTCAGAGAAGCCGCTGAGTTCGGTGCTCACGCAGGAGTTGCTGGTCTCCTCTGCGCACCTTCTGGTTGATCAGCCGAAACTGTTTGAAGGGATTCTGTCGCTCCGGATTGGGTGATTGTCTTCACTTCGCTTCTTCTCTTAGCTCCATCTTTAGATGGATTATGGAGGCGTTGGAGCTGCTGCTCAAGTGTCAGATTAAGATAAAGAAGCGGTCGAAAGCCGAAGAAATGCTCGGCGACAAACTGGAAGAACTGCCGCCCAGCAGCGTAAAGAATTTGCTCTGCGATTTGTTGTCTCGCAAGAACTGGGAACTCTTGTACGTGTTTGTGTTTGCTTCTATTTTTTAAAACTTTAGTTTGCCCTGAACAATCAACACGCCCCGACCACAAAAGTTGCAGCGATCAGCAAGAAACCGTAACAAGCTGGCTGTCCAGGGACGGCTGTGTACGGCCGCTGCTCTGGCAGTCAGCTGATTTGTTCTGTTGCTCAGGTCTCCATTCCAAGTGCGACAGTTAAATGGCGCAGTCAACCGTCTGCCGTCTCTTTTTCATGACCGTATGTGGAGAGTGATCAAGTGCAGTCCGGGCGGCATCACTATTTCGGGCAACTACCTTCCTAGAGTAGGTTCTTTAAGTCAACGCACTTCGTTTCCTGACCTAGAGTTCTAGTCTGCTCTTCAACACCTACAGTACGTATCACGTTTTTCCTTTACTGGCGCCTTGAAAATTTTTGTTGAATACACGTTCTTTTAGCTGTAGGGCAATGGTCAAGCTGTCACTTTTATAGTAAATGAGGCGAAAGCGCTTTGGCAGATCTTACAAGCATACATGAGTAGCGGGGGGTATGGCCGGGTTTGCCCACCACTTCAATCTGCGCTCGCCCCCCAAACCACCAAGTCACCTACATGAAGCTGACTTTTGTTCCTAAACCCACCCACCACAATTGCCGCGACCCCCCCACATTTTCGGGTTTTGACTACCCCAAGTTATATACATACATGGGCCGGGGGTGAGGGGGGTTCACCCCCCTCGCCGGGCCATACCCCCTTCACCGGCCATACCCCCTCCCATACATGGGCCGGAAAAATGGGTTGGGGTAGTCAAAATCCGAAAATTTGGGGGTGGGCCTGCCGGTTTGGGGGGTCGCGCCGATTTTGGTGGGTGGGGTCAGGAACAAAAGTCGGCTTCAGGTGGGTGGGTGGGGTCGTTTGGGTGGTCGAGCCCAAGTTGGGGGGTGGGCAAACCCCCTCGGACCCCCCGCGGCCCATGTATGCCCCCTCCCGGAGGTAGAAAATTTTCGCTTATTTAAGGCAAAATAGTCGTTTTTTCCATATATTGTGCCGGTACTTTATATGGTGCCACTAGCCTAGGTACCGGCAAGATATATGGTGTTGGTATACCATAAACGGCGATAAGAGCCAGACTGTTACTAGCAATCTGATTGTAATTATGTAGAGAAGAGTACTTTGTAAACAAGTGCTCAGGTGAATACAGTATCTTCAAATTAATCGCCTAAAGACAGACATACAGACAGAAATTAATTACACATTCAGTCAGACTGGTTTTGACTGTCCATGCGACAGTGTACATGTACGTACGTATGCAGACAGCGCAATTAGTTTTGTATTTTCAGCAACCCACGCTGTCGGACATGACGCCGTTCGAACTAAGTTTCGTGTTGACAATAGATTCACTGCTTAGCAAAATCAAACATCCGGAGTACCGGCAGATAATGGTTGAAGTGAGCGATCTGGTTTCTTTCTTTTTCTTCAGTCCACCCAACCTGACTTTGTTGGTTAAGATGCTGATGGTTGTGTCAACAGTTCTGGAACGTAATCAAGAGCTGTCCTTTGTTGGGAAAGTGGATATGGATGATGTACGTACTTCTACGTTTACTTGACAAGCGCCGTAGGGATGCAGCTCGTGCTTGAAACTGTAGTTTAAAAATTAGAATATTAGAAATGTTTGAAATTAGTAAGACAATTGGCCCAATACTAGCTTCAGAAGTACGTATGCATGCAATTCCCAGAAAAGTAAAAGAGACTGTTGAAAAATCGTCCTAGGGGTTACGACTTGTTGGTATGGGCCAACGTTTGTCAGCGGACCCTCAAGTTATGTTGTTGAGCGATTTTTAGCCTGAATTTTTGTTTTAGCTGCTTTTTGAGCCATTTGTGTACGTGCGTATCTGAACTACTGTACCCCCCGAATGTTTGTTCAAACGCCACGTCACCCTTCGAAAGATCTGTAACGACGTAGTTGGCTTTGTTTCTGGTAGCCTGATACCATACATGTGCCGGAGGTGAAGAGTTTACCCCCGAACCAATCCGAAAATTTGGCGACCTTTTTTGGGAAACCGGTTTTACACTATCTAACCCCGCCGAATAACCATGCCCCTCCATTTTTTCCAGCCCATGTACAATGTATGCCTGATACGCAGGAGATTAGTACCAGGTCGATATTTTTATGGCTCTTTTTCTTGGAGCTTCTGGTGAAAATGGGTTTTGCCCTTTTCTGAGTGAAAATATTGAAAATATAGGAAAATAGCCGTAAGTAAGCCTAGTTTTTAGAACTTCTCTTTTAAGGTTAGAACTGACGTGGTAGCGAGTGGTACTGTAGGTTGCTGTTCCCCTGACCGCCGCATTCAGATCATGTGCAGTACAGTATGAGCAGTGTGTGTTTGACTGCAGCTGGTGCACAAAGCGTTTCATTTGTTCGCAGAGGACATGAAGTTGGCCGATCACGATGATATGACCCCGTTCTACCTCGTGCCCCCAAGTGGCAAAGACGTCACCACCACCAGCTACTTGGCCCAAGTGCCGGCGCAGCACAGCTTCACTCTCTAAATCCACTATTGTAGGCAGTAGTTGATGCATTGCTTCGAAGCAAGAATATCCAAGTGCCAGATGTGTTCGGAGACAACGATTCTTGCACCCTCTCCTGATTCTGGTCACTCCTCTCTTTCTTCTACCAGTCTATCGATCGATTCTCACCGAACTGTTCTTTGTTTATTTATGTTGGTGTTGTAGTAGTCTTAGAAAATAGCACAGTGTAGGTGCACAGATTAGTGCGTAGTCCTTGGTTCTTGCAACAACAAATACTGTATCTACGGGCCAGTAAACCTGCAGTTACCATTGTTACTCGTTTTCTGTACGTACAGCTTATTTTGGCCTTATGTCTCGTGGTTGCAACTTGTCTCGACGATATACTGCATTCTGCTGATCCACGCGAGCAAGAAGGTAGGCAGAGTAGCGGAGAATTATCGTTTGCTGAGAGTTTACAATGTAGCGCATCTGCAATGGTGCTTTATCCTATATGCAAATTTTGTAACTGACATGAAACTAACTTTTGTGTAGTAGTGTTGTGTTGTGTTTTACACTTGACAGATGACGAACCGAATCACGACACTCAAAGTTACCAAGGTCAACTCGAAAGGCGAAATTCAAGCCGAAACAATACAGATGGGAGAGCTGCGTCTACACTCAAGCGGCGTGTTTAGCAACGTTTACTCTGCCAAAATCGTTGCACCTTTAAAAAGAACAGTGGCTATTAAGAAGACCTGGCCGGATAAAAAGGTACCGGACAATCACTTTCTCAAGAAAACTGCCGGATCAGCCGCTCCAAGTGTATGCATACTCGTGTAGAAAAAATGGCCGGGTGGCTTTGAAAACAAACGACACGTTTGTAAATATACGCACCAACACGCCGTGTGACATCTTCCAATTTCAAGAAGGTCTGGAAAATGTCTCGCGGCGTGCTGGTGCGCATATTAGAAGCGTGTCGCAATGCACCTGTGTGTGCGTGTGTGCTATGCAGTTTACTTATAGTAGAGTCAATTCATAGGTACGTATGTACATTGTACATTGCAGGACAACCGAGAAGTACCAATTTTACGTAAACTGCATCACCCCAACATTGTGCGATTGCTATATTACTATGATACAGTGACAGTTACTCGCCAGGTAAAGCACTGTGAACCATAAACTGTTGTTTTTGTTTAATCATTTCAGTTATGTCTAAGCCTTGTATTTGAATTTGTGCCAACTACAATTTATCAGCAACAAAAAAGAGGAAATGTCTACCCTAACGAAGCCGCTACTCAGCTTGAAATTAAGGTAAGGCTCTGCTGAGATGAAGCGTTCAGACGCCTTAGTCCATAAAGGTACCATCGATTTTTTGACCGTCACTCAAACAATTCCACTTCTTTATCGATTTTTTCAATATCAGGGGTGTGCCAAAAAAAAACCCAGCAAATTTTTTACTGTAGTAGCCGTAAATCTCAACCGATTTAAATGAATCTTTTTTAGATGAATTCAGATACATACTCTACTACTTTCAGAGATATTTGCTTTCAAAGTCAAAACAGATTTTGGCAATGAACAAGAGCGCTTTTTATTATTCCGTTGCCTTCATGATAAAACAGATTCAGACTACTGTTGAGGGCTAAAGAGGCCAAATTTTGGTGCTCCCCAATTTTGGTGCTATTTGAGCTAGAGGGCTGCCCAGTCAGTACTGTATGTTATGCTCAATAACAATGCCAATCAATCCTGCAAGTTACAGAACAGGCCCATACTCTTTTAATTGCGAAAAAATTAGAATTTCCGTGGACCACTCTAATTCTTAGTTTTCGGTCATAAAACCAGCACGATGTTGGCACCAAAACTTGCATAAAATCTGCCCAGTTATCTTCATAATTAATCCTGAAAATTTGAGCCAAATCGATAAAGAAATGACCGAAAACGAATCGCTTGAATACAGTTCGAAAAAGGGGGTGGACATTTTTAACCCATACTGTATCTCAGGAACCAATCGCACAGAAACTTAACTAAGAAACGGACGGACTAAAAATTTCAACACTCTTTTTCAAAGATTTATTTGTCCTTCATTTAAAAAAATTCATTCAAATTGGTTGAATGCATTACGGCTGATACAGTAAAAAATCTACTGGGTTGTTGCACACCTTGTAATATATAATAATTTCAGAATTTATATTTATTAACGAAAACATTGGATACGTTTTTGAAAGTTGGGCGCGAAAATTCCAACTCCTGCTGTCTAACAAAATCTATTTCCAAATTTCCATATAATACAGTAAATATTTTACAATCCCTAAATGCGTACATAGAGTAATCCGGGCCGGCAAGGGGTAAACCCACCCAGACCAGACCGAAGAGTAGCTCAGTTGAGCATGAAGAGTTGGTTGTTGCTGTTATGAATGAAGTAGTAGGTGTGGTCGTACCAAATGTGGTTGGCGTTAGCCTATCTAAAGAAGAAGCAATTGTGCCACAGAGACGTGAAGCCCCAGAATCTTTTACTGCACCGACGGAAGGGAATAGTCAAACTAGCCGACTTCGGATCAGCCAAGTTACTGGACACTCCCAGCGCACAACACAATACGTATCAAGTGACCCGCTATTACAGAGCCCCAGAACTCATTCTCAATCACAAAAACTATGGAGTCGAAATTGGTAAGTTAACAAGGGACTAGGTACGTACTGAAAGATTGTGATTGTTTAGTGAGTGTTTTTAGTTTCTGTGCGGTCGTTTGTTTATGTTGTATTTGGGTTTGCTAGACATAAACTCCGTTTTAGTACATACATGTACTGTATAACAGAATTTAGGATGGGTGGGTAGCAGTGTTGTGCCGAAAGAAATTTTTCTGAATTTAGTTAGTAAAAGTTACTTAAAACTTTTTAAATTTAAATTTAGTAAGTAAAAGTCAGTAATCTAAGTTAGCCAAAAATAATCGAGTTACTTAGTTATGAGTTTAGTTAAATTAAACTACAGGGTGTCTCAAAAAAATGATCACATTTCTTTTTACTGCCATTTCCGCAAATTTTGACCAAATAGGCTGAAACTTGGACCACAGGTGCCCAAATTCGGGCAATTTTATGTGTTAAAGTTTGGTGCACTAGACTTGACTCATTCCCGAGAAATTTCAAAAAAAGTGAAATTTGTTAAATCAATAGTGAAGCCGGTCACCGAAAAAATGATCACATTTCTTTTCACTGCGATTTCCGCAAATTTTGACCAAATAGGCTGAAATTTGGACCATATGTGCCCAAACTCGGGCAATTTTATGTGTTAAAATTTGGTGCACTAGGCTTGACCAATTCTCGAGAAATTTCAAAAAAAGTGAAATTTGGTAATTTCAATACCAAAAGCCGGTCACCGAAAAAATGTTACATTACATTATCGCCTAAGCTCTAACGATAGCGTTGGAGTTCATGCGTCAACTTTTTACACACGAATTACCCTGAACTTCTGCGTTTACACTCCAAATTTCATCCAATTCCGTCAAAAATTAGAAAAGATACAGGAAAAGGAAATGTTTCCATTTTTCGGTGACCGACTTTCACAATTGAAATTACCAAATTTCACTTTTTTTTTAAATTTCTCGGGATTGAGTCAAGCCTAGTGCACCAAACTTTAACACATAAAATTGCCCGACTTTTGGCACCTATGGTTCAAATTTCAGCCTATTTGGTCAAAATTTACGGAAATGGCAGTAAAACGAAATGTGATCATTTTTTTGAGACACCCTGTAGTAGAAATAAGGTCATTCCTGCATTTAATAGATTACATAGTTCATTGCTCTGTAGACCTCATTAGGTTAAAAATATTCACAGAGTAACAATTTTCTCATGTTTTTCTACTAAAATTCCGAACTATGACCTTTAGTTTATCTAGGTATGGCCAATGGTTTTCAAAAATTCACGCTACAGCAAAACAATTATGCTAAAACCGCCGATAACATGACCGGATGCGATAATATACGCAAAAAACCGCACTTGATTCCATGAAAAATTAGAAAAATGCGATCTAAAATCATTCGTCTGCGAAGAACTTTTGTATGGCGCACTTGGTACCATTTTTATTTATGGGCGACAGATTTGAATAACTGGCGCTACACGGAAAAATTTATGCTAAAACGACAAAGCATGACCTGATGCGATTATTTACGCAAAAAACCGCACTTAATTTCATGAAGAATTGGAGAAATGCGGGTTCAAAACAGCCGCGTGGGTTAAATCGCGTAAATTAGTGTTTATAACTTGGTCGCCGTCCCAGCGGTGGCTGATTTTCAATGGCGCGAGTTACGAAGGTGCAACCAAATTGATTGTTTAAAATCTACTAAAAAGATGTGAATATTCGTCGCACAGCTAAATTAATGCGAAAAAGTATGGTTGGAATTGTTGGGTAGAATAAAAGCCAGAAATGGCAAAAATTAAGGGTTGCAGAAACTTCAACACCGTTTGTGGGGTTAACGACAAACAGCAGAGAGCCAATTCTTATATCAGTCGAAAGCCTGAAGTCTACTGTATACGGAACCGATTGAACATCTTTCGCCGAATTCGTCGTTTTTTCACAAGAACGAGAAACATGAAAAAAATGCACGAAAAAGCCGATTTTCAGTAGTTAAGGAAGAATCAAATTTGTGGGGACCATGCCAAAGTGAGGAAAGAAAAAAAGCGGTGCTATATAGGTAACGAGTTGCGGTGATTTTAAAACCAGTTGAACAAAATTTGAATCAAGTCTCCTTTTAGCAGAAAATAGACATTGAAAAACGACGAATTCAGTTTTCGAGAGAAAAATGCTCTTTAACGGCCGAATTATGATTCAATATGCATCTTATTCGATAGCTCACACTCTGTTTCATATAAATACATCACATCCTCCTATCAATAACGGAACACAAAAAAGCATTTGCGCTTGAAGTTGCAAAAACCATTTTGGACCACTTTTTGGCTGTGTTTTTGTATTTTCTATTCCGCGCCGCGCGCACGTGCTTTGGCCATCCCTAGTTTATCAAAAAGCTATGAAAAATATAGAAATATGACGGCAAAACAACAAACGAAATAGTTTTTGACCTTATCGTTTATCTAATTTTAGGCGATTTGTTTTACTGCTTATTGGAAGAGGGTGGATGGAGAGGTAGACTTCATACAGTCCTACATGTACAGTAACTGGGCGGTTTTGAAGGTTGCCCCCAGCAAAGGCCAACATCTGGATCGGAACCTGTGTAGGACTACCTCTCCGATTTTTCTGGAGCGCAATTTTTGGGCTTATTTTTAAGACCTATTTAGAACTGCAGAAACCCTAATTAGAGTTTCAGAGTCCCAAATTAGGCTTCTGGAACAAAATTAAAGGCTTCAGAAACCCAATTTATTCAGGCGCATGTCTGTGCACTAGTACATAAGTCTATAGAAATTTGTTGGAGTTTGTACCTTTGCAGATACTTGGGCGGCAGGCTGTGTTCTCGGTCAGATGTTACGAAAAGGGAAGACAATATTCGCGGGCAAAAACAACAAGGATCAGCTATTTCGAATAATGACCGTACTGGGGTCGCCCACCAACAACGACATAAAAGCTATGAACCCCACTTACGAGACTCGCGCCGTGCCCAGCATTCTCAAAATCAACGCGATGCCTTGGACTCAAGTGACCGAGACGGCCAGCAGTTGTTTAGCTGCTGCCTCTATGCAGATTTTCTAGATTATCTCCGACGCTCCGGAACTGGCGCTAGATTTGATGGCGAAGGTGTTGGTTTACAATCCCAAACAAAGACTCACTCCTACTGAAGCCTGCACTCACTCTTATTACAACGTACTGCGAGCACAGAATTTGAAACTGCCTAATGGAGAGCCGATTCCCCTTACTTCAGAACGTAGGTTTCTAATCTCTTCTCCTCTGCATGGTTTACGATGGCTCTACATACTGTACAGGCTTTAGAGTCAGAAATCTTTGTAAGCACCGCACAGGCCGCGTCGTTGGCTCAGTGGGTAGCTCGCTGCCTCTGAGTCACGGCGGCCCCTGCATCCCTAGCGGTTGTAGTGGTTCATCCTCTCGGCGCGGCAAGTTTCTTGCTGCAAAGAGTTGGTCGTTGGCACAACGCTCCACCCAGGCCACCGAAAACTGGTTACAGTGAGTAGGTAAAATGGGAACCAACTGGATCTGCCGTTGCACCGAAAGCCGCTCCAAAAAGCATGCCGCGTTGGAGGGAAGATCAACGACGTCAGGAGCTGTCTGAGAGACCAGCAATAAGGCTGATACCGGTTTAGTGCTCTGGCCGGGCGGCCGTTGGGAGCTGTCAGCACCATGACGTCACCACGCCAGGCACTCTCTTAGTACCTGGCGCTCAACAGCATGGCTTGAGTGGCTTGGCAGTGAAAGAAGGGCAAACGTCCGAGATGACGATATCAGGCGTAACGAAATGGACCGTGCAGGTCTGATCGTAGGGCTGTACATCGTACGCCCCCCCCCCGCCAGATCGGATCGGATCGGATCGGATCGGATCGGATCGGATCGGATCGGAAGCATCGCACTGTAGCTAGGCTAAAACCAGACTCCCTCAACACCTGTGGTGTCCGCCGCCGGTTGCGTTAAGAGTTGGTGTCTAAATTGATCGAGTCTTGTCTTGGCTCTCTGCCCTGTTCACACCGAAAATTGAAAAAGGGGGATAATGTTGTCGACCCAACGTCCGCCGCTAAGGGCTAGGGTTTGGTTACACATCACTCATCGTTTAGACATGTTTTAAGAGTCAGTGTCTGTTACTATGGACATGGAGTCTAAGTATTCAAACCCAAAATTGAAGGTTTAGCGTAGAGGGTTGTAAGTTGGTACACTAATACTGTTTGATGAGTTATTGAACTGCTGCAAAGAAATTCCCAGTTCGACGCTCCAGTCCCAAGATATAAGCCCGCGAAAATCGGTTCCCTTACCTATGGGACAAAAATTTCCAAATTGAACTTCTTTCGTTCGAATTTATGAGAGTTGGCGCTTAAAAATTGTGACTTTTTGGTACGTTTAGTACGTTAAGAATTGTTGGTCCAAAATTTATTTTGATGGAAAATTTTTTTTCGATCACGTTATGGGCTTTAAACGTAGCTCATCTGGAACCCCCTCTATACATAGGTTTTTATTTCAGTATTTTGCAGCGCTGCGCTATCCAAGAGCTACATTTTGGTATAAAGTAATCAAGGTTTGAGATGTAAGGTTTTTGAGAAAATCGGTCTTGTATGTACATACAGGTTGTATCTTTGTCTTTGTCGTTCTTTGTCCATACTAAAAATAGGCGATTTCTGCGGGTTTTGGACACTCAAGGTCAATTTTCTCAAAAGTCTTACACCACAAACTTTGATTATTTTATACCAAAATGTAGCTCTTGGATAGCGCTAATATTCCAAAATTGCAGGGTGTCCCAAAAATGGGAACATTTCATTTTGCTAACATTTCAGAAAGTGTTGACCAAATCGACTCAAATTTGACACACAGGTACCAAAATAGAGGAAATTTTGGTTTACCAGTCTTGACCCAATCTTAGATTGACACTGTTGAGAAAATGAACCTGAACGTTCTGTTTTTGAATCAGCAGAACAGAAAAACAGATAATCAAGACAATCCTATTTTCTCAAGACTATGTAATTCTCAATGAAATTTTAACGCAAAATATCCTATAGTTTTGCACAGTTTCTCCAAATTTCAGGTCATTTGGCGAACGACGAGCAAAAAGAAAGTTTCCATCTTTAACGCTATTTTTGTAGGTATTCACATATTTTTTTAATTTCTTTTCTTAGTGTTGGGTAAAGCCTGGTCCACCAAACTTTAACACACCGAATTTCCTCTATTTTGGCACCCCACTAATTTGGCACCTACATTTTCAAATTCCAGCCAATTTGATAAAAATTTGCGGAAATGACAGCAAAAAAACTTGTCTGGTTTTTGGGTCATCTTGTATTTGTATGTGCATGTACGTGCAGTTAGTTTTTAGATTACTAAACAACGACCAAAAATTGCTTCCCGGTATAAAATGGGAGGGGCGGGGTGGAATAATCGTTACAGTCTAATTTTAGAATTGATACCTTTGGTGGAGTCAGAATCAGAAGAGTCTCAAACAACAACTTCCTCGTCTAGTCCCAATCCAACAAAGAACACGCGCAACTCCGAACACCACTCTAGTCCGTCGTCTACTCAGGATGAACAATAAACCACTCTGCTAATGGAACTACAAATACTGGTCTCTTCTTGTTATCAGTCGTCTGCTATTACTTACCCCAGAATAAATACAATCCACCATTTACCAGCAGGTCCAATGCAGAGAAGAAACATAGAATAGAAAGACTACATACTAACACAGTCAGGATATGTGTGCAGTTACTTTACAGTAACTTGGTGAGATAAAACGGAGCCTCCCCCAATTCAGTCCGGATTATGTTACGGATTTCAGTAATTCCTGCATATTTTGGTGGTAGATTATGAAAACCTGCGATGCACCAAGTTTCAGCCAGATCGACTCGGGAGGGTGGCCGACCCCATGTTGAGCGAAAATTTTCAATTTTTGAGCTCTTGTTTAAAAACCTGATTGCTTGCTCATTTTTCGTTTGACAGCGAAGACTCATAGATCATTGATTCAGCATGACGTGTAGAATATGAAACATGTACAGTATTTAAAAATCGGTTCAAAACTCCACACGTTCAACACCAAATTTTTGCCAATCTGTCTAAACGTTTGGTCTAATTTGAAGACATACGTAATAGTGAAGCGCCAAAGCGGGATTTTACATATATCATAGGCAACTGATGGCCGACATACACGCAAAAAATCGTCATTGTGGCTACCGGCAATAGGATCGAAATTGGCCCTGAAAGTCGGTTTTATAAAATTGTTCTAATATTTGGATGAAGTGTCCTGTAGGGTGAATATGCGGTGCTTATTTCGAATTTTACACTCATTTTAGCAAAATCCTGCGGTTTCCTTCCTACTGAATTTCTTGGTTTTAAACTATGAGTCCCGTTGGGACCCTCAGTAATGAGGTTTCTGGGTCATCTACGTATTTCGATGGTGCCGTCCTAGACAGGTTTGCCACTGATCCTGGTGATCACAATGAGGCTGCCTTCTTCCTTGGCATTAATTCTCTGGCTTGCCTGGGATGAGATATCTGGAGTAGACCATCGGATTCATAAAATCAACGCTTTTGCGTTTATAACCGTCTTCGGTCTCATGCGTTCTACATTCATGGTCTGTTCTGTTTGTCATGTTTATCTGTTACTTCTTCGTATTCGTATATTTTCCTTTATTTTTCCACTTCTCTCACCTCACCTTAGCCTGTTTATTGATCTATCTTGGGGCCAACGCGCCGTCAGCAATTCTCTTAATAACAAAAAGCATACCAAGTGTTAACCGAAAAAAGTTCCAGATTTCTCATCAATTCGTGGTAAGACTGTCGAATGCAACGTGAATGAGAAAAACTCTGTATACTTGGTGCGTGCAGCACTATAGAGCAGACGGTACACTAGAACCGACAAACCATTACTTACCATAGACCAGTGTTTCCAAAGCTACATATTTTATTATTAACCGTTGCTATTTTATTTGAGAAGCGTCATATTCAACTCACCAAATGATTGACTCCGTGACTTTTCATAAGTATTTGACTGCCTCATTTGAGAGGAGAAACTTTTCAGCGAAAGCATAGTTGACAAGACTGCCAAATTTATCACTATAAAACGAACGTACGTACGTACGACGTAAGTACATGAGAATAGGACTGAACTTAAACTCGGATCACTCGTACCAAACTAAAGCACAACACATCATTGATTACACTTGCAGTTTGAAAATTGCACTCAAGTTAGAATCATGTGTTAGGCAGGTGCAGAGTGCAACTGCACTACGAAGGCTGAAGCAGGTGCACGTGCGAAATACACAAAACACTAAAACTAGAGGAAAGTCTACGACAAAGATGCTTATACATAGAGTGGGAGGTAAAACTACCTAGGGTAACCGAAATCTCTGACATGGAATACGCTGGGCTGCGGTAGAACTGGTCGAATTTTATCCTTCGTACTGCGGTTCTTGAATGTGTTGGCGGGCGTTCGACTAGTGACGCAGGGGCCTCGCACAAAAATGCTGAGCAGCACGGGCAGAAAGACCAAGCCATGGGCGGCGCCGATCAGGATGACGAGAAAGACAGTCTTGAAGAAGGTGACGATCATGTAGGCGTTGACAGGGGCCAGCACTGCCACGCCGATCACGGTGGAGACGGCGCCCTGCAGGATGGGCCAGCCGAGCGCGCCCAAGGCCATGCGCACGCGGAGACCGGGCTCCGACTGATCGCTTATCACGTATCCGTAGGTGATGTGGGCGCTGAAGTCAACGCTGAACCCGATCGACATGATGATGGTGATCATGCTGATGGCATCCAGGTTGACGCCCCAGTGAGTCATGAAGCCGACCACGCCCACGTCGATAGAGCCGATCGCCACCACCACCCAGAACGCACACAGCGGCTGCGGAATGAGCAGCAGAGAGATGAAGAGCATGGCCGCCAGCGCTATCACGATGTTCTGCACCGTGTTCGGCAGAATCATACGGTACTGGTCGGTGAACAGCCACAGCGGCATGAACGTACTCACGTTGTACTGCGGGTACCGACTCGCCACCTAAACACCTCTACCTACTGCCAGCCAACCTACCACTTCAATTATTCCATTGGTTGGGCCGCTGTCCAACAAGGGCGAGAAATTGTTGCAAATTTAGCCTTCGAAAACGCATTTAAAATGTATTCTGAGCATACATTAGACAGTTTTAGTACATAATTCATTTATCTTATTTTTGTCTAATTTTTCCTCCCTACCTCCACCGCAAAGGTACACCTCCCTGGGTACGCCACTCCCCCCTTCGGCGGATGACCTGTTACATGTATGAACTGAAGCAACATAACTGAATCTTTGCATTTTTCGAATTCGTATGGCTCTTGTCAAACGTTTCTCTGGACCTTCTAGAGATCAAACAATATATTGGGTATTGGGTTTTTTACACCCAATACCCAATAATGGTTTACACTATATATTTTTACGATTTTTTGGCTTTTTGCAGATTTAATTTGAAAATTTGCTGTTGTTGTTTCCCTGACTGTCTAAAGCTGTAGTCATACTCGTGCTCAACAAATGCCGGCTGCCAACATTTTAACTATGAACGCAACGATATGCCGCAGCGACATCTTCGTTCCGCCGCCAACATTACCGTACGTCAACAAAAAATGTTCTTCAATAAATTGAACAATTTTTGTTGCGGCATTTTTTGTTGACTATATATGTATTCAGTGGTAGGAATATGATATTGTTTACTGCAAAACAACTAGAATAATGCAGGATACATAATTTATGGCTTTCTTTCCATTGCTGACATTTCATCAATACGACGCAAATGCTGGCGGCCGACATTTTGCAACACGAGTATGAATAGGTCTTAAGACAGGCACCTACCTCTCGCATCAGTTCTGTGGTGTCGCGTTGATCGAGGGTCTTCTCAAAATCCTTCATGCCCACCACGAACCGGAATGCCGTGATCATCTTTGGATCGTCGGGGTTGTCCCAGATAACGTCGGCTGCCCAGTGCTCGTACGCTTTGGTTTGGAAGAAATGTCTGGCCAGCTGGTAGAAACTGTGGTTCAGCGACGTCAACGGCAGATTCACTTGCTTCTCGATGAAGTACTTGAACTCGCCCAACCACAGCTGAACTCCTTCCACTCCGATCGTGTGGCGAGTGTTGGCGAACGCTTGCACCTGAACCCACTGCTACTGCACAGTTGCTGCTAACACTAACACAGCATACCATGGTGGCAACTTTGAGTCGCTCCACCGAATCAGACAGGTCAGGCGCATTGTTGACAACCACCTGCAGCTCGGCGCCGTACGGCCAGAAATACTTTTCCAGCCACCGGTAGTGCGGTATGGCGTAGCTATCGCTCACCAACAAATTGATCGGTTCGAGACCCTCGCGCAACTGCGTGCAGCCGTAGACGCCGAAAGCCAGATAGATGCCGAACCAGACCAGCACCAGCGCTCGCACCAGCGGCTGCATGAGAACCGGCGCGTACCAATCTCGGAACAGACGCACCACAAACAAATCGTCCAGATTCTCAGTCACGCTCACTGGCTCCGACTCCGCCCGCGACCCCAGCAGAAATATGCGTGTAAACAGCGACGCACTCTCTGCAACACACAGTCGACAACTATAAAGGTGTATTTATAGGAAAGAAAAAATCGCCCGGCGACTTTTCTGTAGGACCACACTTTTGCAATACATCTTCCAGGTGTGGTACAGGCGGCAGATGTCACGAGGCTGTTGATGCGTACACGTGTTTGCCTACAGAAAAGTCGCCTAACGATTTTTCTTTACGAGTATGAATAGACCTTCTAGAAGGTACTGTACGTACAGTAGTGGTTACGGCATGCACTCAAAGTTATGTGCGTTAGATGGTAAAAGGCTCGTCCTAGAGTGCCTAATTGAATTACTAGCTTTTTTATTGCAATTTAGTGCGAGTCGGTGGTTGGCACGACCTTAATTGGTTAGCAACCTGCAATCCTTACTGGACTCGGGCGACACGGTCGGCACGAACAAGGAACAATGCCTTCCTCTCTCCTCCATTTTCGCCTGAATCACCAGCAGCCCAGTGAAGAAGGTGAGTTGGTAGAGGAAGGTGAGCACGATGGCCAAGCAGGTGTAGACGCAGAAGATCTGCACGGCAGGAATGGTGGTGATGGCGCCGATGCCGAAACTGAGTGCGTCGGTGAGAGCGGTGATGGTGATGGAAATGGCCGCGTCCGACAGACTCTCCGCCACTCGCTTGTCGGCCGGCAACCCTCGGTCGGTGCGTCGGAACGCCGCCACCATAAGAAACATGTTGTCCACTCCGATAGCTGCCACACAAACAACACTACACACCTGAGCCATCGGTCACTTCACTTACCGACCACCAAGAACGGCATCACGCTCACGATCTGATTGTAGGGCATCTGGCAGAAATGCAACAGACCCATGGCCGACACCACGCCCATGCCTGCGTTGAGCACGCCGCACAGAGCCAGCGACGGTTTGCTGGTGGCCCAGTCGACCAAAGCTCGGTCTTTGAGAAAAGTCAGCGAGCAAAGCACGGAGAAGGCAATGAGGATAGTGAAGCTGACTACAAATCGAGGCACCAGCGTTTCGGCATTGCGCTTTAGCTCCTCTGTAAGAGTCTGAGAATGGAAGAAAGTGAGCTCGATCAGTGGATCTTGGTACTCCAGCAGACGCCGCTCCAACTCCTCAAACAGAACAACTCAGTCTGACTAAACAGACACACAAATCGATTACCCGTTCCCACAGTCCACTGACGTAGCTGAAATTGTCTGGTTTGAATCGCAAATGGAAGACCAACAACCAGGCCTTGGCGCCGGCCACCAGGTTGGTGTGTTTGGGGCCTCGTTTCAGAGTGACTCCGCCCAGACTACTGGCCAGGTAGATGTGCTTTGTACCGAACCGAAAGCTCGGATAGGTTATGTTGATGCCGTTGCCGTACAAGTCCGACACGAAGTTAACTTGAGCGTTGCCCAGACACTCGTTACGTCGCCAGCGCAGACACAGATTCTTGTAACCCCACACGTGTCCATCGTGCTCTACGAATACACGCTCCTGGATGAAACGGTTAAGCTCGTCAACCGACCTGGCAAAGCCCTCCGCCAGCACATTGCCATTGCCACGAGCCTTCGCTATCACCTGAAACACGTACACCTTACGTACGTAAACCTTCGGTCGCCGGCACAGTCGGTCTCAAAGCCACTGTGCGCCTGCTCGCACGCTCATCGACTCGGCGGAGCAAGTTTCTTGTCGCAAAGAGGTGGTCATCGGCAAAAAGCCTAACCCAGGCCGCCGAAAGCTGGTGACAGCATGTACAGTAGGTAAATGGGCTACAGTATGCAGCTACAGCACAGGCGCCTCAGCACCTCAGCTACAACAGCAAAAACGCATGCGCTGGGAGAAACGCAATCGGGGACAGTTACCACTGAGACCCCTCCGGACTGACACCGAGCATACTGTATGTGCCGGCTAGTAGCTAAGAGAGCAAAGGAAGGGCAGGATGTGGGTGTGCGTGATCGGCCCGTGGGCTACGGCCCAGCCTGGACAATAAATCCATCAAAGTCAGGCACAGCCGACCCACAGGATTTTTTGCCCTCCCCTCTTGCCTTGGAATGAAGCAGTATAGACGCGCAAAGTAAACAACGATTAAGGGGATTGTCTATCTGCGATTCTAATCAAACTTTCGGCCTGAAGGTACTGTAATTGTGTCACTCTTTTCAACACAAACTTGGAAAAACGGCTGCGCCTACACTGGGAGGCCCTGTATTGACCAAACATGTACCGTAGTAGAGGGATAGTAGCCCACCTGAGTCTCGCGGGACTGCGTAACAGCTCTTCCAGGAATGTAGTTGGTCTCGTGCAACGGCCACTTGTCGTGTACCACTTGACGTTCGTACTTGGAAGGAGCATTAACTGGAGTGAACAAGTAAACGGCGTCGGTGATCTCGTTTTGGTGCAGGAAACCGACAGCCAAGGCGGCAGTGAGAAGCATGGGAAAGACGACGAACGGCCACGGCATGCGCGCAATCCAACGACCGTACTTGTAGAAAAATATGCTGAGCGGCTTTTCCAGACAGTCGAACTGCGCCATCGTCGAGTGCTTACCTGCAACACAGACAGTGCAGGAGGCACACAATGGAGCGATGAACACATGGCACACAGCAGCAACTGGGTCAAGCCCAAATATAGGATAAGAGCGCGCCGACTCGAAGAGCAAACCAAAACTAAACTTAGGCAACGCAAAGCTGCAATCAAGAGCTGCAGCACTCACCGGCGTAGTGCACGCTACCCTCGCGAGGCGCATTTTTGCGTCTGCCTTTCTTTTTCTTTTTAGGCTTCTTGGCTTTCTTGCCGGTCTCTACAGATTTGGTATTTGGCAGTTTCAAGTCGTCGGCGTCTTTGGAACGAGCAGCAGGCTTCACTCGAACCATTACTGACAATGTTTAGCAGCTAACTAACTAATAGAAGGCACTGGCAATAGCACTAGCAGCAGCGTAAAGTCCGGGAAAACATTATACCAAAAGCCGGACTTTAATTGCAACGACAAATGTATGAGTTGACACGCCGCCTCCAAGGATACATTGGAAAACATCGAGCAGCCACGTCTGCCCACCAGCGCGTTTTGTTGAGGCATCGACGCCCGCCATTCACGTCCGACTGGTAGTAGAGATATCATGCCGAAACCAGCACACAAGCAAACACCGCCGCCCACTCAATGCCAAACTCACTTACTGGTTCCCAACCGCATCAGTCCTCTATTGAACCGGTACATGGAGTAATTGTAAGGGTCTATCATTGTCAACTAAAAGCTGGCTGCCACTCTCCAACGGCAAACACAAACCACTGCAGAGGCCAACGACCTCCAACATCAGAGACGAGCGCGCGGCAGATCAATCCCACACATTGTGTAAGGATGTGCGACCTTGTCCTACTCCTACGCACTCACGCCCGTATAACACTCAACCACAAAAAGAACAAACCACTGCCATTCATTTTCCATAAGCCACACAGCCATAGTCACTTGTATGCTCAAGCAAATGGCATCTTTGATGCCGCTACCAAAATACGCTATCGTCTGAGTTTCGAAGGCAGTGGAATTATTCATGGTGACTCCAACCAAATAAAGTTCCCAAGGCGGTTCACATTCAAAAGATCAACTCATCAATCAACAGCTATGTAACAGCAGCGAAAAACACTTCAAAACAAGAAAAAGAATGCAATAAAATACTCACTTCTTTTCGGTATTCAGCCAGAAGGCAAGCAATGGTTTTACAGAAACAAGGTTTCTTTTCCCCCAACAGAACACTTGTTAATCACGCGCTGCAACCTAAAACTTTCAGCAAGTATAGTTAGTTCATTAACACCCACCAAAGAATGACAAGACAAATTCAAAACCGCTTGAAGCAGGGGAGGAAGAACGATACTTACGCTACACTGCACCATGTCAAAGGAAATTTGCATAGCACTCATATTACGTAACTACCCAATCGCTTTTGAGGAAAAACCGAGTCAAGTTTGCTAATACTTGCAGTACGTACAGTATGTATGCGCCGCAGAAAGCACCTGTCTTCTTAATGATTATATTACAACCGACCAGTGCAGTGGCAGACATAAAATCACTTTTCATCACATTGGTCTTCAAGCTGTCTGCAAATATTTACGGCAGTCTTCAATTCTGAAAAAGTAGGCATCATTTGACAAAATATGAAAAAGTTGTAGCCGTTATCTCTAAGCAGGTGGACCGTTACCACAAGCGCTATACTATATCGCACGTAAGCGCAAATCAAATCTGTGTAAGAACAGCATAAGAACTATGTATAGAAACACAGGCTTTGTACACACCTTCTTTCAGCAATCGCAACTTCTCTTCGGTTAGTGCAAGTTTTAATGTCGTTGCTTTTTCGTTGTCCAGTCGAACTTCCATCACTGGAAAAGCCTATAACCGAAAGTTCGCCAGCACTAACTGTCCAATAATGACAGCAGCAATACACTGGGATAAAACAAAGTACATAACAAAGGAAATACAGCACTGGCCAAATAACATCTCTAACCATTTTTCGAGAGTTTCAAAAAAAACATTTAATTGCTTACGAATGACCATGGCCCGAAAACTACTCAGAAATCAGTGGCATAAAACAGCCAATTTTGGACCACTGCACTTTCGACTTCTAGTGTTGGCACCGGAAGGCGTAGAACGATGGCGATCATTCATGGACCGAGGGAAGGAGTTTACCCCCCTCGCCGGCCCATACCCCGTCGCCCACCCCGGAGGGAGAAAATTTTCGCTTATTTAAGGCAAAATAGGCGTTTTTTTGGACTTTTTTGGGACCAGCCCCGAGGTCTCCAGACCCCCTCCGGATTTTTCCGGTCGATGTATGATGGCGACGCCATCAAATTGTAGATCTCGTCGCGCTGCGCCGTTTAAATTGTAGCACGTCGGTCTGTGATCAGGAATGCGTGAACGGCAGCGTTTCCCGTTTTGGTAGAAAATCGAAACATATATTAAAGTCACCACAATTTGCATAATATTTTGTGATTTGCTCTGGTCGAACTCCCCTGGTGAAGCCAAATCCTCAGTTCAGAACTTCTAAAAAATGCCTAAGTGGTTGTCGCAGGTGGTTTTGGCCAACCCTGTACATATTGTATGAAAAGCTTAAAGCCAACCTGTTGCTGTTGCGTGTGATCACCGGTCATAGACACCACACGATTTCTTAGACTGATTACTTCCATGCTCGGTCCTAGAATAGAACACGATACTGATTAGGCCTTTGGACCTTAACACACATACACAATATCCCTCCCCACCCTCTCGGACCGAAAAAGGTTTCGTTTTTTAAAGAAAATAAACGTTTTTTAAATTTTTTGGGAGCCCCTCGAGACTTCTAGACCCCTCCGAATTTATAATACGGTCAGTATTTCGCCGCTTTTGCAGAAGCAAAACTTTTAAAATTCGTCTTAAACGCATCACAGTCACATCAAACTAATGATTTAGTTTGTTTAGAGGCAACACATTTGCCCTTAACTAAACCCCTCACCCCGGCCGGCCTATGTATGCCCCATCCCACTCCATGGGCAACTCATAACTGTTTCCGGTGTATGTACGGGTTACATAGCGGAAAACTGCGCACCTTTCAAAAAACAGTAACTCCTCACCTTTGTATGAGCGTTTTCTGAGCTCCTCGTATAAACTCTGTCTATTGGAATCATATACCTTGCACAACTGTTGACTCAAATCTAAAATAATAGAATAGAGCGGATAAGCAACCTGCAGACAGAAACGAAACAATTCTATAGCGTTCCTTCTGATAACTGCCTTCTCCATTACAGTATGGTTCTGTACGGTAAGGTAACCTGCTAAATTGGAAGGAAACAGAAACTGACCGGCAGGCAGGCCAAGCTGCTGGAGCTCTGCGTTGAGATCATCGGTGGAACACGTGTACTTGGTAGCCGAGAAAAATATAAATTCCGTTGCCGCCAAACATCCCTTGAACTTGACCGTTTCTATAACGCAAAATACCCAATTGACATAATGAAAAAATATACGTAAGAATTCCGAAAACAAGGCGGCATACAGTATTACGAGTCGCTCTCTGAACCGATCGAGTCTGGGTATTCATGAAACTTGGGCAGCTCGACAGCTCAAATCGTTTCCGTTAACTATGGGACCAACTTTTCCAAATACAATTTCTACTGCACTAATGAAACTTTGGACTTAAAAATTGGGGCTTTTAAATAATTTTTGGAGGGCTTTAAAAATTAATTTGCTGCATTTTGCGAGAAGTCAGCTTAGAAACGTTAAGCAATTTATTTCGCGGATCTGGCTGGTATCCAATATGTTAAAATAGATGTCAAACGAATACCAACGGTGCATGTTCGAACATCAGCGAACCCCTAAAACCGGAGCTGCACCACTCAAATTTGACTCATTAGCCACTTTTTGACCAATTTTTTACCTTTCACAGTCCCAACTAAAGCGATTACCATTCACTCATTTCTCTAGATACAAAATTTGCGCAACAGCTAGAATCAGCTTGCTTCATAACTGGAACCATAAGATGATGGGCCATTGTCCAACCAGGGCGAGAAATTTTGAAAAATTAGCCTTTAAGAAAGCATTTAGAATTGTTGGGAATGAAAATAGGAGAATTAAGTTTGTGGGGTTGTTTGGGGTTGGTTTTTGGGGGGTTTTTGGTGCTGGGAGGGGGCGACGGGAAGTATAAATGAACAAAAAAAAAATTTAGAAAAAGTTTTGAAGAAAATAAATGATTTGGGGTGGGGGGTTGTAAAAATTTCATTATTTTTAGAAAAGGGTTTGTTTGATGTTGGTTATTTTATTTATTTTTTTTGTTGTTTTTGTTCATAGGGTTTGTTTGGGTTTTTTTGGGTCTTATGGGTTGGGGGGGGGCCTAAAAAACCAATACCCAAGTTTTTAGTATAATACCCTTTTAATTAATGGAATACAGCTTGTAGGTTACTGACAAAAAACAGGCAAAAACGTCGATTCGGGCAATCGAACCTGAGCTGCAGCCACAGGGTTTAAGAATTCAACGGCCATCAGTGAAAACAAAATGCTAAGCTGACAGTGGACGAAAGTAATCTTCAAAATATTGCGTTACCAGAAAACACGGTTTGGTCACGCAACTTTGTCAATTTGTCAGCCGGCCACGGACCCCCTTGAAAGCAGTGCTGCATAACAGTTTGGCACCAAATTCTGAACTTAATGGAACTCTAAAACGAAACCCACAGTCAATCACACACAAAAACACTATGTAACATACCAATTTAGAAAGACAAGTGATTTCAGCAAGAATCCAATCTGGACAGTCCAAATCGCCCACGAACCGAAAACGCTGAAATGGAAACATCAGAATATACACACACGGCCATCAATGCTCCCGCCATTAACTCCGTTTCAAAAATGATCTGGAACCGACACTTTTGACGACAACTTTTGAAACACCTGTACAAGCTGTTCGGAATACTTTTTACCTAACTGATTCCTCTCGCTGAGCTTCCGATTGTGCTTCTTGTCTAATTCGATGTCTCAAAATGGCCTTTTGGCAACGATCCAACATTTGCCACCATTTGATTTGTGGCAAAATGTCCTCTAGGGATGGGACCGGTATAAAAATACCGTATACCGTATAGCATTTTCGATACCGTATAAAACCGTATACCGTACAGTATGCTGAAAACGCTTTAAAACACCCAATTACGCTAGTATATGGATAATTCGCCAAGTTCTGGTCAAAAACATAAATTATTTTTGGTGGTCAGCCTTTCCTTTAAAAAAGAAAGACGGCTATTTTTTTATTGTGATCTATCTTGTTTGTCTACCTACTGGTAAGTAGTACTGTCTGTTTATTTTAATTTTTGAAACTGAGCCGACAATACATATATTGAACATTTTGAATTATGCCTATTGTAAATATTAACTGTATTTTAGACAGATTTGCTTCACTTCAAGTTAGTGAAATGCCAACCAAAAATCCGTTTTTGATTTTATTCGAAAGCAAAATTGCAGATTTCTCAGCATTTTACTTGTAATATCACATTTCAAGGAAGCCAAAAAACCTGCCCATAAAGGTAGATTTTTGGGTTTTTCTAATCGATAACATGGCTTACAAAACCAAAAAACAGTACTGAGACATTTAAAAGCGCGAAAATGACATGAATTTACTGCAAAACTCTTGCTGATTCAGTTTTAACAACTATACGGTATTATACGGTATAAAAAATACCGTATACCGTATAATACCGTATAGCCAAAAATACCGTATAACACCGTATGATAACGTACAATACCGTATACCGGTCCCATCCCTACTATCATGTAAATGCAAAGCGAACAATGAAGATAAAGTTTAGTCCAAAAACCATTCTTTGTTATTTTCGACCATGTTTTATTGTTATTATTAGCTACTACGCGCAGGAACTAGCAAAAAATCAACCCAGTCCATTCAAGATAAACAACTGCGGCCAACAAATAACGCCGAGAACAGTTTGTGAGTAAACCAACTGCAAGTGCAAACTAACCATTGCTTCCTTTCTTCTTCAAACTCTGGCACTGATATCACTTTTTTCTGTCTGTTAATTCTCATCAAAGATCCAATCCATTCATCCAGACTTGCATTCTCTCTTCTCTATTATAGAAACCAGTTTTCAAAGCACAAAAAATTTGGCGGGGGGTTTTTTGGTTCGGCCCGGGGCCGGTTGGTTGATCTTTTCTTTTTTTTTTATTTTTTATTTGGTAAAAATTTGTTGGTGGGTGGGGAGTTGTTTGGGGATGTGCTTTTTGTGGGTGTCTCCTCTCCGGGTGGGGGGGCATTGGGTAAGGTAAATGTGGGGGGGGACTCTCTCTCTTTTTTTTTTTATAGAAGACTGATTATGGGTATCAAACGACTGCTGGGAGAACGATCTCCTGATTATTATTTTACACATCAAAATCTAATTACTGCATGCTATATCAGGTTTTACCCGAGTTTATGGGTTGGGGGTGGGGTCAAACCCGATAAAGGGCCAAAGGGGGGGTGAGTTAGTGGGAGATATTTTCGTTACTGTAACACGTGCGCACCCAAATTGTAAATCTTTAACAAATATGACCACATCCGGTATCAAACAACTACTATTGACTTGTACATTATTGGTACATTATATTACATCCACAACCAATTACTGCATGCTATCTCAGATTACGCGCTCATCATATCGTCTTACTTCATCGTTATCGGCCGTTCCCCCCCCTTAAAATGCGCGTCGGGGGGGGGTCTTTTTAAAACAAAATTTCGCGGGTTGAACGAAAATCATCAATTTGATAAAAAAATTTGATTGATCAATCGAGTTTTCTCGATCATCTTTTGAGAAGATAGCTATCAATTTTACCTTGTGAGTAGGCCGACCTTAGATGCATATTTGGGCGCTTTTACTTTCGGGGATCCTTGAACAACAAACTAAAAAAAAACAAACAGAATGAAAATGCGCGATTCCGACCTCCCTAACTAAAACAATCGTAGCATTCGAGTCCGCCGACAGATATGTCTCCCCACGGGGATTTGGGTAGATATGACGATTAGCTATCGATTAAGCATAAAAGGAAGTCGTCCAAGCCCAAGGAACGGTGGCCCTCTTCAAACAAAGCCAAAAATGTACACACTCTAAACACATTTGGGCGAATGGTCTCCTAACCGTAAGAAGAATTTACGCCGACAGTACAAAAGTGTGTGCAGACCTGCTCATCCTGGTGTATTCAGCGGCCTGTTTCGACTCGAGAGCAGACAGAAAATCATTAGAATAGACTCTTAACTGGACTTGGATTCAAGAGAATGGACAGAGCGAACTCTAAAAACGACAGTTTCTAAAAAACTATATACAGTCATGTCTCGTTAATCCGGACCTCGTTAATCCGGATATTCGCCTTCCGGACAAAATTGGCCGGTCCCAACCTGTCCGGATTAACGAGACATGACTGTATGTTGGAACCGTTCGTCGTTCTGCAATAATTAATTTTTTCGCAGAACCTACCACCAATAAATTTTGGTACTTCCACTGAGTTTCATGGCTCAGCTCCAGAGCATACTAAGGGATGTATGGGTACACTACCTTTCCGAGGTAGGAAGAAACTATTATCAAACCAAAAATCATAAAAGCCTACAGATTATGTACTAGAACTGATAATCTTTGTAATTTTCCCCAGATATCATGCGTTTTTAAAGAAAAATTCTCTCATTCGGTTGAACATTGGTATATGCCCAACCAGGCCTCTTCAATATTTTACGCCCCTTTGCAAAGTTGGGGACGCCCGTACATACGTAGCTATAGCTGATCAGCTTAAAATCGGTCGATTTCAGGATTTGGTCTCATCTGCACGACTAATTAGAATCACGGAGATAACTGTTTGATAGACCTGCCTCACCATGCCGATCAACTGTACACCCGGCTGTGGCGTTTGCTGTTTGTTGACCCAAATTTAGATGTCGTTCCAAGCTGGCGGTATGAATGTGTTGTCATTGCTAAAGTAGTTCAGCGCATATGAACGAGCGAAAGTGATTGCGATGGCTGGTTACCGGTTAGTTGGCCGGCGTACAGTTTTACAATGATCGCTACCTCCACTTTCAACTGTACGCACAGATGTGCATGGGCACCGACTTGTAGTACTATCAGTCAGTTATAAAATGGAATCGATAGCGCTAAGCGGAGCGGAGGATCTGAAAAACCGTCGTAAACTACCACCGACCGCCTACTTCAACGACGGGGCCAGGGTAATAGACTTTGTGCTGGCCTACAACCCAGAAGCGGGCGGTAAGAAGCGAACCGAGAAAGCCCGCTTTCGGCAGAAGTTCGAGGCCACGCTAAAAGCAGAGGGCCTGGAACTGGAATACGAAGGAAAAGAGAAATCTCAGGATGGCAAAACGGCTTTCGTCAAAATTCACGCCACTTGGGAAGCTCTGAGTAGACAAGCTGAACTGGAAGATCTGCAGATGCCAATTATGCAGAGCGATATGGACGGTCGACCGAAGAGTCTCTCCAGTCGGTGGCTTGAAAAAATCTTCAAGCGGAACCCGTTCGAGCTGCAGGAAGAATTGAAGCTGACCAGCCCCGAGTACTTCACCGACGCGTTTAGTCGCGAGCGCGAAGAACAGTTCTCAATTGAGGACCGCGAAACCTTTTTCAGCTCGGCACAACGAGCTTACTTGACTTGGAGTGTGATCAGCGGGGTGACCATCAGTCTCGAGATGAGGAAGCGGAAACGGCGACGGGCCAAGAAAACACAAGAGGACGGCTTGCTCAACGGCAGCGTGGTGAGTGGAGACGGCACGAGTGTGGTGGTGGACTCTCCAGACAGCACAGTCAAAACAGCCAACATAAAATACCTTTTGAGCGACAAAATCTATTGCGCTGCCTTCCCTCTGCATGACGGCGAGTGTGTTGACGACAACTATGAGAACAACTACGAACAAGTGCCAGTAGAGCGGTGGCCGCTGCGCAAGTACCTCTATGAAAGTTGGGCCAGACCCAGACAGTGGCGCAGACACCAGCCGCTTGACGTCATTCGCGACTACTATGGGGAAAAGGTTCTCTTCTTTTTTCACTCTTATTTAACAGCCAACCCAGCAGGTATTATTAGGTATGTATGGGTGCCTGCTTTCAGTGGAGCTAAGTACGTAGAAAAAATCATATGATTTCACCCTCAGCGCCATTTCAAAATTAAAGTTTGCTTTTCAATCCTTATTTTTATAATTTTCTTGGCCCAACCAGGCCCCGTTCAAAATTTTCTACCTAATGCAAGCTTCTGGGTATGCTCCCCTGTACAGTATCTAAACAAATTCGGTTTGATTAGTATTTTAGGTTGGACTGTACTTTGCATGGCTGGGATTTTACACAAAGATGCTGATAATTCCGTCAGTGTTGGGAGTATTTGTATTCCTGGGCGGCTTAATATCCTTTCCATTCTCAGAGTTTGCCCGGGACTATTGCGATGACGATAGACAACTGACCAATCTGACACTCTGTCGCGACTGCTCATCTACTGTGTGCAAGTTCAAGCAAATCAAAGACATGTGCAATTACGCCAGAATCACCAGTGTCTTCGATAATGTTGGTGCAACGATATTCTCCATTTTTATGGCTGTTTGGGCGATCGTCTTCTTAGAATCGTGGAAACGTTATCAGTCAGAGTTGTGCGCACGCTGGGATGTCAGTGAACAAGAACTCACGCAAGAACAGGTACACTTCGTACGTACTACCACAGAATAAGAGGCGAAAATGTCTATCTATCTACAATGTGTCCTAGAAAGAGTATCCATCCATAAGAATTCTTGAACGATTGCCTGTACTCCTTCTATTACCGAAAAAAATTAAATTTGTGGACCGCACTCATTCCTAGTTTTCGGGTCATAAAATGAAATCGAGTTTTCGGGAATTTGGCACCACACGTGCAGAATATTTAGCCAATGCCATTTGTTACTTACTTTTTGCTGATAAATTTGATGCGAAATCGGTAAAGAAGTGACTGAGAACGAAACGTATGAGTGAGTGAACGGAGAAAGTGAGCGATGGGACTGATTTTTTTGAACTATACTGTATAGGGTACTGTGACCGTGACCGTAAATGGTGCCAGTACCATAAATAAAGTCTATGACCAGTAGCGTATCCAGTGGGTGTAGGGTGGGTACACCCCAAACATGTAACAGGGGGATCTGGGGGGTCTGCCCCCCCCGACTTAGGACAGACCCCCGGATGGGCCCCCCCCCCGAGACCATTTCGCCGACCCCCCTCCTATTTTTCTGGCAAGTAAATTTTTGAGCAAATTTTTGCAATTTTTTACAATTTCAGACACAAAAATTGCCAAAATCGCCTGCAAAACAGCACTTTTTAGCTGTATTTCAGCCCAAATTAGCGATTTTTTGGCGATTTTTAGCCATAAATTGCGCTTTTTTCGATTTTTGAGCGTTTTTAGTGCCCAGCCCCCTCCCAAAAATTTTGGTTCAGACCCCCCCGGCCGGCGCCAAACCCCCCGCCCCCATCGGCGGATGACCTGTTACATGTATGGTACACCCTCCTTTGCGGTGGAGGTAGGAAGAAAAAGTGTCAAAAATAGGAGAAACTAATGACTTACAGTATGTACTAAAACTGCTACTTTGTGCTCAGAATGCCTTTTAAATACGTTTTTGAAGGCTAAATTTTCAAAATTTTTCCGCCCTGGTCGGGCAGAATCCAACCAGGCCACCTTTATAAACTAATAAAACTTCTAATTTCTATTAATTTTAAGCTCGGAATGCCTTTTAAACGTGTTTTAAGGAAATATTTCTAAATTTTCTTACCCTAGTTGGGCAGCGGCCCAACCGGGCCACTTCAAAATTTCATACAACCCCCTTTCCGAAATCCTGATACACCACTGTCTATTGATCAATGTGATGGAAATTTAAACAGAAAAGTGTTAAACCAGTTGTACAGTACAGTCAAATGTCATCCGTTCAAGAATGATAAGAATTCCTTTGGGCACTCTTTTCTGGGACATTCGGTACACAAAGCTACATAATCCTCTATAAATGGAACAGATCGGACGACTACAGTAAGAAGACTGTCCCATTCATAGAGGTTTCAGTGTAATGCTACACCATACATGTAACAGGTCATCCGCCGATGGGGGAGGGGGTTGGGGGGGGGGGTCTGGCGCCGGCCGGGGGGTCTGAGCCAAAATTTTGGGGGAGGGGGTGGGCACTAAAAAAAACGCTCAAAAATCGAAAAAATCGCAATTTTTTTCGGCTAAAAATTGCCAAAAATCGCTAATTTGGGCTGAAATACAGCTAAAAAGTGCTCTTTTGCAGGCGATTTTGGCAATTTTCGGGTGTTGAATTGTAAAAAATTGCAAAAATTTGCTCGAAAATTTACTTGCCAAGAAAAATCGGAGGGGGGGGGGGGGTCGGTGAAATCGTCTCGGGGGGGGGTCCCTGATCGGGGGGGGGGTCTGGCCTATTTCGGGTGGGGGGCAGAGCCCCAGACCCCCCCTGTTACATGTATGTGCTACACACAAACGGTATGCAGGTTCGGCCAGATTATACACTGTCAGTGACGACCAGTCGCTTGAATCCGGTGACAAAGAAGCACGAGCTCCACTTGCCTACTTCCACTTATTTGAAGCGACTGTCGGCTTCAATGGCCAGTGTGTAAGTGTCTCTGCGCTCTAACAAAAACTGGTTATAACTTGATTGTTTATGCGCTGTTTCGGTTCAGTCGGGGCCGTCCATGAACGGACGTTTCTCAAGTCTGTGTTCCTTCCTAGTTTAATTTCTAACCACCTCATCGCCTAGTGTCGGTTCAGACACTACACGGGAAAAAATGCGTTTGTTTCACTCCCCTAAGAAAAAATGAGCGTTTATGCAGTGGAGTGCCATGTACCGTACCTGTTGATATTCGATTGACTTCTTTATTTTAGGCTTTCGACTGAAAACTATTTTGGTGACAACAACCGTGTCATAATGGACACAACAAATAAAAATTATAAAGGATCTAAGTCTAGCTACAAAATTATGAGCCCGTTTTTCTGTGTATTATACTCTTCCCTGATAAATCTCAAATATTTGTCACCGATTTCGCTAAAATTTTGTGTTTTTTTTTAATTTGACATAAAGAGACATTTTATCACCTTCTCGGCCTTTTTTGCGAGACCACTTTCACGGCCCAAAAACTCCAGTTTGCGCCATTTTTTTCCTCTGATTTTTTGTTCATTCGAGAAAGCAAATTCATAGCGCTGCATTTTCATAAAATAAAATACCCGGAATGAGGATTGTTGGGGCTCGGGGAATTCTGCCCACAGTGGGTCACACAAATTTTTCTCTGGAATCCACTCGAGTATGATATGGTTTGAAAGAGAACGCTTTGCTGATTCTAAATATACAATCCGCAAGTTTCTATGTTCATGTGTGCCGGAGTTATGAGTCAGACTCTGAGGTTCGGTCGAAAAATTGAGTCTGACAAAAGAGGCCGAGAAGGTGATTAAATATCTTTTTTTATGTCGAATTAAAATTTGAGATTTGTCCGGAGGTGTTATGGAGCAAAAGTCGATTCCTGTGAAAACCGGCTCTTATTATGAAAAAGAAGTGCTTTTTGTAGAAAAATTTCCTTTTTGGGAGGGAACTACTGCATAGAGGACTTCATTCCAGGCGTTTTGCTTCATACAGTACGTACATGTAGAATGTACATTGCAGACTGTTCTTTATATCAGTGGTGATGGGATTGCTAGCAAGTGTTATGATTTATAAAGTGATCGGACCAACCTTCTGGGCCAGAATTGAGGGATTCCCGCTCAGTCCTACATTGGCAACAAGCGTTTCTGCGTCCATAATGAATGGTCTATTCATTGCAGTAATGACAAAGGTTTACATGAGGGTACGCAGGTACAGTGTTGTTGCCCGAAGCAACGTATACTTCCGGCCACGCTACTTGAGATTACAAGTATATAAAACCAAATGATGAAGCCCTAACAGGGTTTCAAAATCTCTATTGGGGGGTTCAAAAACCCAACATATATTGTAGGGTTTCAAAAACCAAAATAGGGCTGCGCTCGGGCCGGAATGTTCGGCCCAGCCCGGCCCGTTTTCCAAATTTTGCGGACCTTTTCGGTAAAATAATCGACTGGGTCCAAATGAGCCAAATTTAGCACTTTTTCGGCTCTTTTTTTACTGTTTTTCCTTACTGTGAGACTCAGTTTTGATCTTTAACTGATATATACTTTATTTTTCTAGCGAAGTCAAAGGAAATTAGGTCGAAAATTCGTTACTTTTTCAGAATATTAGAGAATAACCTTAAAAGAACACAATTATATTGAACTATACTTAAATCGAAAGAAAATACACACAAAAATGCTCTTTATTTTAACAGAAATATTTAGCAATTCGGGCTTACCTCATCTTTAGCCCAAAATACTTGTTAGTGCGTGACGGTGGCTTTTAATAATGGCAGTTAGTTAGAGCTGTGACCGAAGCAAGTTTAGGTGGCCTGGCGACTGACATCGATGGAGATGCCTCGGACGGACAAACAGTTCGAGGAGAGCTACACATACAAAGTGTTCATCTTCCAGTTTATCAACTTCTACGGTGCCCTTTTCTACCTGTCATTCATTCGCGGTCAGTTGCGTTCGTCGCCTCAGAATGACACTGGACTGCAAGCCAAATGTCCTCCGACCGGCTGTTTACTGGACGTCTCCATACAACTGTTCATCATAATGACTGGCAAACAGTTCATAAACAATGCATTGGAACTGGGAGTCGCCCTTACTGCAGAACTGCATTCGCAAAGCGCAAGAACAAGGCAGACGAGACGGAGAACGCCTACACCCGCTGGGAGAAAGATTTCGATCTCAACTCTCCGCCTCCGATCGATCTGTTCGGCGACTATCTGGAAATGCTGATTCAGTTCGGATTCATCACCATGTTCGTGCCGGCCTTTCCTCTCGCTCCTCTCTTCGCGCTCATAAACAACGTAATCGAAATCAGACTGGATGCCTACAAAACCCTAACTCAGACCAAAAGGTACGACACCGACCGAAAGCTGCGCTTTGCATAGAGTTGCCGTTTCAGATGCATTCCAGTGCGCGCCGAGTAACATCGGGCCCTGGTTCGGCTTGCTGGACATAGTGAGCAAGGTGGCAGTGATCACCGTACCGCTCTGATCGCGCTCACCACCAACTTTATCGACGAGCGCGTCTACTACCACGAGTACCAGAGCAATTCTTCTCTGCTCGGCTTCCTGCTCACCACGGTCAACACGACTGCCATCTGCCAAGGCATCAAACACAATCAGTTGCGATCGCGCAAAGACACTTTTGACTGCGATGCTTTCGCGACTTCACCACAGCAGCAACTGGACAGAGCGAGTGGAAACCTGTTTCTACAGGGACTACCGTCATCCAGTCACCCAGCAGCACACTGCCACTTGGTACCACGTGATGCTGGCCAAGCTGGCCTTCATAATCATCTTCGAACACTTCGTTCTGGTCATCCAAGCACTGATCGGTTACCTCATTCCAGACGTCCCCGACCATGTCACCATGCGCCTGCAGCGAGAGGCGTTTTTGCAGCGTCAGGCCTTCAAGCAACACGAGTACGGAGACAAGCACGAGGTCCTGGAGCAAATAGAAGAAGAGGACGATGGAGTGACCGACGACCCACAACGCTTGGGACATTGACTCGTTCGCAGGAACACTCCCTCCGCATGTCTCGGTCAACAGAGTCAGACAACAGCACAGACAACAGAGACGCTCTCCTGCTGTGATGGCAGCCTTCAAGAAACTAATGCTGTGCTGATACTGACGAGATTCTATGCTTGTACTGTAGCTTTGTCAATTAAACACCCCTTCACGCTGCTAATCCACATTCATCATACTTTTAATTATCAGTTTCCATCGCAGTATAGGCAATATTGATTTTAAGCACCAACTTTGAAATCGAAGTATCCTCACACAAATCACCTTACCAGGTGCCAACTGAGCCAAATTTTACTAGGCTGACGGGCAGACATGGGCTAGCATTTCGGCTGAGGGGAGTAGAACTTCCAATTCATGAGGGGGGTAGGAGCGCCTGAGGGGGTAACACTAAGATTTTTGCATTATAGTCAGCTAAGGTGCCGAAGAGAGGGAGCCAGCAGGGTCATCTCAGGGATATGGCTGACATTAAAATAGTGGTACACAAAAAAATGTACTCTCCACTTTTTCGTGTTCCCTAAAATCACTGTTTTTCACTCAATTCTGAACGAATTTTAACAAAATTTGGATGGTATGTTACCAATTACTCCTGCTACCTGTGTTACAGTTTAGGCGCGAAAATTCAAATTTCGTCAGCGTTTTCCAGCAGGACAACGCTCCTGCACACACCGCTAGGATCTGCAAGAACCACAACAATGTAGCTTTTTCAGAGGTATTGAAAATGGAAAACAGTGACGTTTTTTAAACTTCTGTATAAAACTGCACTATATTGGGTCTATAAGCGGCCATGATTTCACCAGAATAGCTTTTATATTTCTTGAGTAAGAGCCGATTTTATGAGACCATTTTATGACATTCACATATTCGTTTAAATTTCCCGCCAGAATTTGAATTATCCCACCATAATGCTGGCACAGTTAGCCAGACCCATTGGGTACCTACTCTGCAAATTTGGTTCACATTGGCAGAGAATTGACTGAAAACGGGTAATTTTAGTGAACCTCAAAATGTTAGCTTTGGAAATGATGATAAATCCAGATTTTTTGCCAACTTTGAAAA
>JASANB010002699.1:0-12878 GCA_030248155.1 Sabatieria punctata
AACCAGGGTTGGGTAGCTGTTAAAAACACAAGTTATTAACACGTGTTATTAACACGTTAATAACACGTTATTAACATGAGGCTTGTAAATAATTCGAATTAGTGTAAAAAATTATTTTAAGCTTCCCGCAACTCGGGATGCATCCAGCGCTTCATAGAATGATTATTTACCGTACTTCTGCTAGTTATTGAGACCTTCAAGTCTGACTACAGACTTAGTATAGTAAACACATGGACGACTAAAAACTACTCGACACGAATCGACCCCAACGCCCGTTTCCACAGTAGGCCTACTTTCAAAAGGCCGTATCTTTGGAACCGTTCGACCTACAATCAATATAAATACATCTTTAGAATCGCCACCGTGTGAGGAATCCAATTCCGTGCTCAAATCACTTCCATAGGGACCATAAAAAGTTCATTTTTTTCCATGACGCAAATTAGGATTACCAAGCAACGTTGCGCAGATTAGAATGCAAATTCAACCAGAGCTCAAGCCCCTCTACAACTTTGGTCATGAAGCCCAAAACCCTCCGACGCATCTGTAAGAAGTTATTCGCAAAAATCTATTTATTCATTGAACTTATAGAAACGGGCTGTAGTAATCCAGATGAGTGCGCTAATTGGAGTGATTGCGCAACAAACTGCCAATACAATAGGGCAGGGTTTCAATAACGAAGCAATTGTCGAGCAACACCCAGTATATTTTCAGGGAACATACTTTATATCACCACAGAAATACCATAAATAGTAGCTCAGACACTGTACTATGAAAGCAGGACCATTTTAAAGGCATCTTTCCTTACAGTCAGCGACTACGTCCAAACTTTGTTATCTTGGCTTGCGCACTGGGCTTAATACCAGAAATAGAGAAATAGTGAACTTCTTGACCAGGTTTTTGCACATGCAGTTCAAAAATTTAGTCAAGAATTCGGGTGAACGAGTGACTCTGCAGACAGGAAAGCTCAGACACGAGAATGTCCAGCAACTGGAAATCCTCTTCTAACAGCAACAAGACGGTTTCAACCATACATGTATTAGGGGGTTTGCGGGGCGGTTATTCCCTGCTGGAAAGGCCAACCCCCTCACCCCCCCCGCGAGACAGGTTAAGGGACCCCTCTACCCGACTCATGAGGGTGATTCGGAATCTGGTCTTTTCAGTCGGTTACAGACCAGTGAATGATTTACTGTTTTCATAAATGCTGTTGCACTGTTATGTTTCTATATAAAACTGCAATACCCTTTTAAATGATTACCTTATGACCCTGAAATAGTGTTTACTAGGCTTTTGCCATGCTGCTGGTGCAAATTCAGGTGTTTTTGAATTTTTAACAGGTTTTTATGTTAATAACACTGTTATTAACGTTATTAACACTGTTAATAACAGGTCTGAATTTTTAACTGTTAATTATACAACCCTGGGTAGAACTGTCAATGGACATCACCGGTCCGTTTGAGACAGCCCCAGCCCACAAGAAGTGCATTGTGGTGTTGCTGGACAACTACTCCAAGTATCCAGAAATTCTCTGCACCACTGACACGTCATCAAAAAGAATCATTCAGTGGTTGAAGCAGGTTTTTGCTCGATATGGCAACCCTGCCAGGATTCTCACGGATAATGGACCACAGTTTGTCAGCCTGGAGTTTGAAGAATTTCTGCAGGAGAGGGACATCTTCCACCAGAAAGCTCCAGTCTACACGCCACAGCAGAACGCATTTGTGGAGGTGTTCAACCGGTATCTGAAACACCACATTCAGACCTTCGCCAAGACTCAGGAGTGGGAGGAAGGACTGACTCAGACTCTGTGCCACTACCGAGCCACAGCCCAGGAAGGTGAGCAGCAGAGCCCTGCTGAGAAGATGTTCAAACGACAGCCGCGGCTTGCTTTTGAAGTTTGCCGCCAGTCACGCCCCACAAAAGAGAAAGGGAAGGAGTCTCCGGAAAACGCCAACAAAAATGTTGCTAACAACGCAAAATCGAATAGGAGCGGCGGAAAAGGAGACAAAAAGACGCCAGCCTGGCAGCAGATGTATCGCAAAGGACAACGCGTTCGTGTCAAGAGGAGCCACACTCCCAAAGGACAGTCGCCTTGGTCCCGCAAATGCTACACAGTGACGGCAGTTCTGGGCAGATTCAACTACAAACTGTCAGACGGTCAACTGTGGAACGCCAGGAACATGCAGCGCGTGCCAGATTCCCCAGCGAGCTCAGAAGTGATCGAGCTAGAGACCGGCCAGCAGCCAGCAGAGCGCCGCTACCCTCTCAGAGAACGAAGACCGGTGGACCGCTATGGGGACTGGGACTACAACTAGCAGAAGACGGCCTTTAAGAAGAAAAGGGTATTGATATGTATCGCTTGATTGATATGTATCGTATTGATATGCTGCTGTGGTACGTACATGCCGTCTTGTGTGTTGGTTGTCTAGGCTAGATTATCGATCGGGCTCGGCCTGCCATGCCAGTTTGCCGCGCCCTAGTCTGTAGCTCTGTGTAGTGATAGAGCCAGACGCAAGGCAGTGTTGAAAACAATCACTTTCTCTCCCTGCGCACCTGCCTTGCGGCTGACTCTAGTCTGTGCTCTCAGAGTGCGTGTGTTGTGGCCAGTCTTTAGTTGTATACTGGCGGGGTTGATGGTCCGTTACTGCCTTGGCATAAAGGACTTTGTTGTTAAGCATCACCTGCTACACCCCGTGACAGCTGGGCGATAGGACAACGACAAAGAACTGTGCAGGCAAAACAGAAAACGGAACACCCCCTCCCCACCCCCCCTCCCGGAGGGAGGAAACTTTCGCTTATTTAAGGCAAAATAGGCGTTTTTCGGCCTTTTTTCGGGGGGGACCCCCCCCCCCCGAGGTCTCAACCCCCCCTAACCCCCCTCCGGATTTTTCCGGCCCATGTATGCTCCAGGGGTATTTTTATATTTGGAAAACAGGCATACATGGGTCGGAAAAATCCGGAGGGGGGTATGGGGGGTCCAAAAAAGGCCAAAAACGCCTATTTTGCCTTAAATAAGCGAAAATTTTCTCCGTCTGGAAGGGTGGTGGGGAGGGGCTATGGCCGGCCGAGGGGGGTATTGGCCGACGAGGGGTATACCCCCACACCCCCGGCCCATGTATAAAAACAGGCCTTCCAGAGCCTGCCTATACTGATGCGCCTCTAGGGGTACTTATATATTTGGCAAAACAGGCCCCCGGGGCTTGCCCTATGTTGATGTAGTGATCATTAGACTCGCCAGGCGAAGGGCTTTCAAATGATATACAACACGACCATTTTGGGCGATTTTGGAATGTTTCCAAAAATAATCGATAATCGATATTTATCGATAAATCATGTTAATTTATAATTAATAATGATTAAAAACATTAATTTTTGTTTGGGATCGGTTCCTGATTCCCCCGCGCTACACCTGATCCGGAATTTCTCACCAAAGTACAAATCGGAGGAAGTAGGGAGCCAATCCGGGGGGTCTGTAATATTTCGGGTGGGGGGGGGCAGACCACCTGTTACATGTATTGTAGCAGCTCATCCTTGTCTGAAACTGTAAAAGAATTGTGCCAGAAACATCGGAGAGGGAGAGTGGAAAAGATCGTTTTGATGGGGGGTGCTCCCCTATCGGGGGGTTGGCCCAAGTCGGTGGGAGGGGAGCAGAACCCCAGCCCCGCTGTTACATATACAAATGTACCTGGAAAACACAGGAATACCAGTTCACACTCTACTATTCAGTTCTAGTTCGAGCTACCAAGGTGTTTGTTCGGTATATAAAGGTGGTAGACGCAGTCCTACAGTCTTGGTATATAAAAAATGTAAAAGAAAATCGCATTGCGATTAGAATGACACCGGTCCCATCAGAATCGGCGCAGGGGTTTACGAGTGACAGTCTGATAAAGTACATCGGTCATCGGTATGCACGCTGCGGTCAACTTTCTAGGAAGAAAAGGTGGCACGCTGGGTGACGCAGTTAAACGGTCATAACTCGCTTATTATCCAACCAATTCCGTTCCGGTTTGTTTTGTTAGACTGCATAAATTGTGCGCTTTTCAATTCTGAAGCCGAATTTCGCCTAGGAGCATTTTGAATTTTCGCGTGCCGGTCCCTAATTATTGTAGCGCTATATCTTCGCTACACGCCGGTGTAAAACAATATGGGCTGCCGGACGGCAAACACTGAAATATTTGCGTTCAAAGATTAAAAATGCCACATTTTGCATGTTCCACTGGGGTACATAATGTGCAAAATGTGGTATTTTTAATCTTTGAACGCAAATTTTTCAGTGTTTGCCGTCCGGCAGCCCATATTGTTTTACACCGGCGTGTAGCGAAGATATAGCGCTACAATAATCTGAAATAAAAAGAACGGTCTAGGGGGTTCCAGACGAGTTATGCCCCCCGATAGGGTGACGAAAAAACATTTTGTTTCCAAAAATGAAATTCAATGAAAGTTTCTTAAACTACTCTAAAAGTACAGCTTAGACATCAATTTTTTGCATTCAACTCCAATTAGTAAGCTGGAACATGGAGTTGAAAATTTTTGGGCACAGTGAAACATGCAAAATGTGGCATTTTTAATATTTGAACGCAAGTATTTCAGTGTTTGCCGTCCGGTAGCCCGTAATGTTTTACACCGGCGTGTAGCTAAGATATAGCGCTACAATAATCTGAAATAAAAAGAACGGTCTAGGGGGGTTCCAGACGAGTTATGCCCCCCGATAGGGGGACGAAAAAAAATTTTTTTTCCAAAAATGAAATTTAGTAAAAGATTCTTAAACTACTCAAAAAGTTACGCAAAACCCCGTTTGTTAGGTCTGAATTCCGATCAGCAAGTCAGAAATTCGATATCGAAATTTTGGTCCCATAGTTAAGCGGGCCGATTTTTAGAAGGCCATATCTCGAGCGTGGAGCGTCGAATCTGGAAATTCTTTGCGGTGGTTACATAACCTATCAAGACGTATTAGTCCTCCAACTTTGAGCGCTCCATGCCAAAGTTTCATTTTTGAGGTCTGAATACACAGACTCGATCGGTTCAGAGACTGGCTCTTAAATCAACAGTACAATGGAAACATTTCTCTTAGCCAAAACTAATTATAGAAACAATTTTCACTCCAGTACAACTAAAGAATTCCTGCAAACTGTAAATTGATTACGCAGTATGGCAACAAGAAAACATGACAGTACCGTATGTACTGCATTTTTAACGGGGGGGAGGGGTAAATAGAAAACGACCTCGGCTTAAGGGAGGGGTCCCAAGGTCGATTTTGGGGGGAGTGGTCGAAAAATCGGCATTTTGGGACACCCCGTTTATGGAAAAAATGCAATGCTATTGAAAAACAGCATTGAACGATTGCAGTTACCTCTGTTCTATTGCATTTGACTGAAAACGCCGAAAGATGAAGTTTCCATGAACAAGTCCATGAGCTTATTTATGGAAAAAACCCGGTACACATGTATGTGTATGCAGTACTGTTGTTTGTGTATACACATACACATTTACCATACACAAAAATACACATTGTTTTTCAATGTGTATGTACATACACATACACATATACATTGAAAATTCGGATACACATTACCATACACAATCAGTACTCAAAATGTGTATTTTTGTGTATGTGTATTTGATCAGCAAAAGTCGATAAAATGTCGAACTGAATCGTAAAATTTCGATGTTTTTGCTGCAGTAATAAACGGTAGATGTCCTCATAAAGCCTTCAAAAGACCTAAGTAACTCGATTTCAAAGCTATCCAAGGTTTCAAGCAGTAGACATTGAGAGATTTGATTTTCCTAGCATTTCTGTCTAAAAATCTACCAAAAAATTTGCATTTTCAGTACAAAACACTTACACAAAAATACACATTGTTTTCCTGAATGTGTATACACAAATTACCATACACATTCGAAGGTTCGTAGATGTGTATACACATACACAAACGGAAAATCCAATACCAAACAACAGTATACAGTGGTATGTTAATTTGTGCAGGTTCAGATTGTGCCTTTACTGTGTACTGTAGGTGAGGCGGTTTGCCTTCTCCGACCATATTCAGCCGGTCTGTTTGTCTGTTTCGGACAAAGGAGTGGTCAACGATCCAGAGAAGTTGGCGGTAGCTACCGGGTGGGGATACCTAAACGAGAGTTCATCGAGTAAGCACAGTGAGAGAGAGACTTTTTGCTTTTGCTTTCTTCTTTTCTCTTTATCAACACTCCATAGAAACAAGCCTGTTGTAAGTACTTCAGAACAGGTATGCAAGCTGCGTCAAATGCGCGTTCCATTTGTACCAGCAGAAATCTGTAAGAAAGACTACGAGAGGTTTAATCGGAAGCTGATGATCTGTGCCGGCGTCCTTGGAAAAGATACTTGCTATGTAAGATGTAACTCTAACTGTTGATCAAAAGTCACTGTTGTTCTGTCAAACCTATCAGAATGACAATGGCCACAGCAACCGTACAACGACAATGACAGTGGCAATTTTGACGACAACAATGACAATGACGATGTTGATGACGATAACAATGACAGTATTGAGGAGAATGACAATGACACTCACAATCACAAACTTAATGACAAGAATGACAGTAACAATGACAATGTAAAAGACACCAATGACAGTAGTAACGATGATATTGACATTGACAATTATGATTATATCGATGACAAGACAACAGCAGTTTCTGCAAGCAACAAGCAATGACTGACTGTGACAATGATGATGACAAGAATGAAAATAACAATGACAATATTAACGACATGACACATGGATGTGAGATGTGTCTTTTCCTAAGGGTCGAAAGAAACATAAATCGCGAAAAAACTTAAGATAAAAATAGCAAATTAGTGTCGGGTTTATATGTAGCCTCACACTCTGACTAGCATAGATTAGCACCACCGTAGATGGATCTGCCAAGCGAGTACGCCTCCTTGCGATAATTTTGAGAGCTGATTTTTCGCATTTTGTGCAGCTTCCCACCAAAAAGTCATATGATGACGGTAACTAAACTGATTTTAGTTGCCTTTTGAGCCTAAATTGGCGTTTTGAGCGATTTTCCGGCTCAAATCCTGATTTTAACTTTAGTGGCAAAATACCTAATACCCAATATCTGAATTCTTGTGAATGAATACCTAACCTGATTGGGTATTTTTCAAATATCTGTACCTAATACCTGATATTACTGTAGACATACATGTAACAGTGGATCTGCGGGGTCTGCCCCCCCCACCCGACTTAGGCCAGACCACCGGATGGGGACCCCCGAGACGATTTTGCCAACCCGATCCGATTTTTCTGGCAAGTAATTTTTTGAGCAAATTTTTGCGATTTTTTCCCATTTCAGACACAAAAATTGCCAAAATCGCCTGTAAAACAGCACTTTATAGCTCTACGTAATTCAGCCCAAATTCGCGATTTTTGACGATTGTTTGCTCAAAAATAGCGATTTTTTCGATTTTTGAGCGTTTTTATCGCCCAACCCCCCTCCCAAAATTTTGGCTCAGACCCCGCCGGCCGGCGCCAGACCCCCCAACCCCCTCTCCCCCTTTGGCCGATGACCTGTTCTGTTACATGTACGACTGTAGGTGCTTTCTCAATACTTGTCCACCGTAACCACAATAGTATAATTAAGAACAATGATACAGGGTGACTCTGGTGGGCCATTGGTGTTTGGAAATGGGAAGATATGGTATCAGTATGGAATAACATCCAATGGAGGAGGCTGTGCTGAAAAAGATCAACCAGGTATTATTACATAAATATACAGGGTCCGCTAAAAAGGCAGCCCGCAGATTTTTCGCTGTAACAACCGCAAATCTCAACCGATTTCAATGAATCTCATTTTAGATGAAAGATAAATAAATTCTTCAAAGATTGGTTAAACTTTCATTAGATCCTGAGATATACGCCCTCAAAGACAAAACAGTGATTTTGGCAATGAACAAAAGGGGTTTTTTAATATTTCGTTGCACTTCATAACAAAACGGGTTCCTGCTACTGCTGTTAGCTATTGGAGGCTTTACTGGTGACACACAAGCTCGGTAACTTCTGCAGTAAAGTCTCGTTAGCCCTCAGCAGTAGGAATCTGTTTTATTGTGAAGTGCAACGGAATCGCTCTTGTTCTTTGCCAAAATCTATTTCGACTTTAAGGTCAATATATCTCAAGAACTAAGCAGAGTGTCTCAACTAAAAGTTCACCAATCTTTCAAGAATGTATTAATCTTTCATTGAAAAAGGATTTATTCAAATCGGTTGAGATTTGCAGTTGCTACAACAAAAAATCTGTGGGGTTGTTTTTTTGGCGGACCCTGTATGTGTTTCGGTTTGCATTGCACTGAGGTGTTATTCAGGTATATACACAAAAGTGAGCGCTTATTGTGACTACATCCAGCAAATAACTGGAGTTGAAATTTGCCGGTGATTAAGACAGAAATATGTAATCATTGCTTCTTGCTTTGCCAATATATTCGTTTATCTATACTAGTCTACAGCGTGATTATTACACGTAAAGAATAAAATCAATCAAGAACAATTATGTCAACACTTCATTTCTTCATCTTCACTTCATTCGAGAACACTCTATGTAACCCTAATCACCACACCCAAGCGTTAACACTTGTGTATGCACTAAAAATGTGAACTCCCCAAATATCAGTTTCTCTTTTGCATGCGGAATCGATTTTTCCACCGAAAAATAGGCTAGCACAACTAGATTGTGCCAAAAAAAACAGCAAAATACCAGATATTCTGCAAAAAGACGAAAATTTCATTTTTTGGCAATATGCCACTTTTGCCAAAAAAATTTTGTGTGCGATGAATAGCCAATGGTTAGTCCAAATAGTGTGCAAAAGGAAATTGAAAACTTTCGTGTCTTGTAGCGACAATAGCCGAAAAACTGATTTGAGCACCTCCACTTTGGAGCGTCGATTCTAGATTATGGAGGAGGCTAGGCGGCTACAAACAACAGTTATGTTAGCACAACACTTCCTCTACAAATGTTTAAAGTTTGGGCCCTCTAGGCTTAGTGGCTCAAGAGAAATGACCATTTCCGTAAACGCCCGAAAATCGTGCCCCTGGCGTTTTCCCACTTTTCTAGCCTAGTAGTGGGTAAATTCCGGAGATACTTTGGTTTTAAAGATTCCATGTGTAGGACTTTCAAATGAGCCAATAAAAAGTGGGGGTCAGATTTGGCCGTCCGCCGCCCTCCTGAAGAAAACCGTACCGCTCTTATATAAAATGGCTCTTAAAAAGCCCGTTTATTTCGAGCTCACGTTTTCAGAGAAACCCGATTTCTTTGCAAGAAGGAATTAATGAGCACTCTAAATCACTAAATTTCAACATCAGACAAAAATGCAAACTTCCCATCTTTCGATGTTAACTTCATAAAGAGGGATCAATGAATTCTCATCTCATTCATGACAATAACGGTACCCTCCAGAAAGATTTGGAATTGCACAGTATGTAGCTCCTATGTAAATTCATTTGCAGTTCCTAACTTAAGTTTCTGGAATGTCAGAACGATCCATTAGTCAATTCTTCCTTGTGTACAGCTTGAAAAGGTATTTGGTGTATTGTCAGACAAGTCTTACTATAAGCCTCCAGAGCTAGAGCAGAAATTTTTTTTGAAAATGACTTGAGACTTTGGTCATTTTAAAAAATGGACTTAATACTTAGAGTTGGACTTGAAATCTTCTAAATGGACTGGCTTCGCTTGAGACTTGACTTTAATAAAACCCAAGACTTACCAACAGTAGTACGTACATTACACAACTAGTGGTTGAATTAACGCACTTGGCTAAAATGTTGAGCGTAAAAATTCTGAGCATGTGCGCGCGCATTTTGTGTTAACATTTCAGCAAAGTTCATTGAGCAGCAGAAAAGTTACACCAAGATGAAACCAGCGATAGATTAATAATGACCCATCTGTACACTCAGCGTACAAGAATGATTCGACCGATAAAATTGATGATCTTTCTTGCCGAATCGTGCTGTTATTCTGACCTTTTTTATTAGCTACTAAATGATAGTGTTGAAAAGTTCACTGTATAGAAAAGGTTATCATTAGGGAGATAAACCGTATTTAAAATGGAGATTAAACCGTGTTGTTCATGTATATTTTCACTATAGTTGGTTGAGTTGTACAAACCAACAAAGCCACCATGGTTTCTGTAGCATCTTTCGGCTTACATTGGATGGCATTGATTGTGGTCTTGAAAGAGTCCTCAGTTCAAGCACTTCCTTCAGGTGAAATGATTGTACAGTATAGATCAAAAAAAATGTCCCATCGCTTTTTCAGCCTTCACTCAAACGTTTCGTTCTCAGTCACTTCTTTACCGATTTGGCTCAAATTTTCAGCAAAAATTAACAACATGGTTGGCTAAATATTCTGCAAGTGTGGTGCCAAAATTCCGACTCATACTGGTTTTATGACCCGAAAACTAGGAATGAGGGTGGTCCACGCAAATTTAATTTTTTTCGGTAATACAAGGAGTACAGTCCTGAAACTTGCAGGAATCATTGGTGTTGCTATTGGGCATAACATACTAAGCGGGCAGCCCTGTAGCTCAAAGGGCACTAAAATGGGGGAATTTCAAAAACATGACGAAATATGACTTTTCTTCGTAAAACCGGCAAAATGACGATTCTAAAGATTTTCAATTTTCAAAAAACGCTGCAGGGATGGTTACTATGGTGTGGAACAGAGCTTAAATATCAGGTTCATTTATTTGTCGAACTTCCTGCTACAATCTATGTTGATTAACAACAGATTCAGTGCTTTGATTCTAGAAGGTGCAGATTTCTTAACTATGGGATTTTCACTCATGTTTTTGAAATTCCCCCATTTTAGTGCCCTTTGAGCTACAGGGCTGCCCGCTTAGTATGTTATGCCCAATAGCAACACCAATCATTCCTGCAAGTTTCAGGACTGTACTCCTTGTATTACCAAAAAAAAATAAATTTGCGTGGACCACCCTCATTCCTAGTTTTCGGGTCATAAAACCAGTATGAGTCGGAATTTTGGCACTAAACTTGCAGAATATTTAGCCAACCATGTTGTTAATTTTTGCTGAAAATTTGAGCCAAATCGGTAAAGAAGTGACTGAGAACGAAACGTTTGAGTGAAGGCCGAAAAAGCGATGGGACATTTTTTTTGATCTATACTGTATGTAACAGGTGTTAGAAAGATACAACGCAGTGGCGTATCCAGGATTTTGGAAAGGGGGGGTGTAAAATTTTGAAAGTGCCCGGTTGGGCCGCTGCCCAACCAGGGTAAGAAAATTTAGCAAAATTAGCCTTCAAAAACGCGTTTAAAACGCATTCCGAGCTTAAAATTAACAGAAATTACAAGTTTTAGTAGTTTATAATGGCCTGGTTGGGCTTCTGCCCGACCAGGGCGAGAAAATTTTAAAAATTTGGCCTTCAAAAACGCATTTAGAAGGCATTCTGAGCACAAAATAGACAGTTTTAGTACATAATTCATTAGTTTCTTTTTTTGACAGACTTTTTCTTCTTACCTCCACCGCAAAGGGTACACACCCTACACCCCCCTGGATACGCCACTGATACAACGTACTGCATTGTTCTGTTTATAGTACCTGGTGCTTACTGTATACGGCACTTAGGGTTTTGTGAAAATAAAATCAAATCCATTTATAGTACCTAGGTACCGGAGATTTCCACTTAGTATCCCACCCCACTTAATATCCCACTGGGATATTACATGGACCCTTCTTCCGCTTTATATCCCATGGGATATTACTTGGCGGCAATGTTTATGTCAGATTTGTAATAATTTTCTTCACACATGCATACTGTATCTATGATAAAATATTGTTACGGTTAAAATCCCATGCTGTTTCCAGTTAATATCCCATGGCTTTGTCAAGTTAATATCCCTGGGATATTAACTGGCGGCAATGTTTTCACTCAGAAACGTGATTTTCCGTGTTATATCCCCTGGGATACTAAGTAGAAAACTCCGGTAGTATATTTATGTGAAGTTCTTTTCTCAAATAGCGGCCTAGTTGTAAAAAATAGTTGCAATTAACTATTAACGGGTACTATTAAGAAACAGCACAATACGGTACATACATTGTCAAAGATTGTGATTGTTTAGCGTGAGTGTTTGCCGTATCTAGTTTCTGCGCGGTGTGTTATGTTTGCATTGACAAATTTTCTGTTTCAATAGGTAGGTACCCTAAAACTTCTAACGATTGATTGCTCTCGTGATTGCTTTTGGGGGCGCTATTATTGGAGCGTGCGCGTTTATTATTTCAATGCTACATTGGCCATCTCAAGTACCCTCATTTTTCTGAAAATACGGGCTATTTTTGTCGTAAAACACAACCAATCTTTATATGAGTTTTAGTCTGACTAATGTTTGCAAGCTTAATCAAAGAAAATTGTCTCAAAGGGAGAGTATTCTACATTGGAAACACGTACAAAGCGTTGATAGTAGTGCGCGTGGGAACGCTATTATTAGAAGGGAGCTACTATTAGAGCGTGCGCGTTTATATTTTCGGCTACTATTGGAACTTTTATGGTAAATTGGTCATAAAGTGGACATACAGTACCATACAATACACAAGCTGTTAAGATTTCCTATTTGAAAATGCAAACCGCGATCTGTTGTAAGTAAAATAAGTAATTTGGAAGAACTGAAGATTTCTGACAATTTTTGAAGCGGTCGGAATGGATTGTTTTGTATTTTAGAGAAAATGCAGCATTGCGGAACAACTCCCATACCGCCAGAATGGCCTCCTCTTACTGCTGACAACTTCATAGTGGGGGGAAGTGACGCAAAGCCATACAGTTGGCCGTGGCAAGTGTCTTTTGCAAGTAAGTTTCGAGCAAAAAAATGCAGAGTTGGCCAGCCAAGAAAAACCGCCTGGT
>JASANB010002700.1:0-56439 GCA_030248155.1 Sabatieria punctata
TTTGGCATCGGCCTCGTTTTTGAGTTATTCATGTTTTCATGTTCCAAAAAAATTTTGCGGCATCACTTTTGGAATCATTCTGGAGATTCCGGTGTCCATGAAGCTAGAGCGACCGTAGTAGGCGTGGACGACGCGAATGATGGACGAGTTCATGTGATGGGCTATCCGACCAAGCATGCGCGAAATCGCTCCACTATCACTTACGCCTGCAAGTGGCATCAAGTCAAAATTTCGATCGAAAATGACCCAATTTCCGGTTTGCAGTCTTGAAATAGGCGGTCTGTGTTTCTGAAGCGCTTCACGAAGTAATCTTCTATCATTGAACGGTGTTTCTGGCCTATTTTGAGCCTGCTAATTTCAGAAATGACCTTGGATTTTACTTTTACCCTTCCAATTTCAAGATGCAAGTTTACCATAGTGTAATAAGTACATAGATAGTGTTATATCTCAAAATCTCGAGCTTATACAAGAGTGGGTTATTTCCAATCGGCAAGCCAAAAGAGAAAATAAGTCGCTCAGGACTGGTCATATTGTAAAACCACTGTAATTTTTATAATTAGTGTTGAAAACTGCATTAGGTGATGCAGATTTCACGGCTGTGTATCCTGCATATGATTGATTTGAGTCACCTTTCAGACCGGGATGATATAACAAGTGCAGTCATTTTCTTTGCAAATATATTTAAATGCCCATATCGTGAGAACAAGGCACTTTAGAGCAAAAATATGGTCATTTTCGGAATCGCAAGAATCTCAGCTATCATTTGACGGCCGAATCTAGGCCATTTGACTAATTAGTGTGTCAAAATCTGAAGAAAACCAGGTCGGGGCTTGCGTCATTTTCGATCGAAACTTTGACTTAGTGCCACTCTGGCATAAGTGGTCGTAGATCGATTTCGCGTATATCGTTGGATAACCCATCACATTCTACGTCCAACGCTCTACTGCGGGTCGCTCTAGCTTCATGGACACCGGAATTGTGAATGATTCTGAAAGATACCGCAAAATCTTTTTCGGAAAATTAAAGCATGAATAACTCAAAAACTGGGCCGATGCCAAAAAAAGTGAAAACACCAACGTGTAGAGGACAACGTGCTCTATCTACCCTGAAAGTATGGCCAAAATCTGCGTGTGACGTCAAAAAATTATTTTTCACTTTTTAGAATAACCCCTAAAATCAACGGTATTCACGCAGGCCTGAATCGATCAGCCCCAAACTTTGTGGGTGCAGTGGTCATAGTAAGACTAATTTATGCTGAAGATATGACCGCGATCGGCAATTGCGCACTGGAGAACCAGTTGAAAATGTCCAAAATCACGTTTTTGGCCATAAATACCCCAAGCGGTATCACAGAGCAAGAATACCACAGTCGTGGTGTTTTCTACTAAAGACCTATTGATTCATCACATAAAAAGTATAGGTCAGAAAGTTTCATGTTCCGCCCTTATAAGGGGACCTGCCCCGGTTCTTAAAAAATATCGCTCTTAACTGTGGTTGGTTGTATTCATCCAGGCCCGCCTCATTTTAAGAACATTCTTCTGCTTGACGTGTTTTTACCCTACTTTCTGCGCAAAGCGACAAAGGAAACGAACGTAGAGTGACCATTGCAGTGTGTTTTTGCAACTGTTGTGCGATGCAGAGGTTTCTGTCCTGTCAACTGTCAAATACGCTGAGTTGATGATACCAGCATACACAATTGATTAACAGCATGTGTTTCTCTTCGGCTTCAGCTCAGCAGCTCGTTCCAGTCACTAGATGTGTATTCTTGGATCTGTTGGAACAAATTTATTCTGCACTTCGAAATCGAAATGGTACATTAACAGAAGCCTTTCAAACAAACGCATTATATTCCACTCAGTTTACACTGTTTTATTGCGCACTGTTTCAGACGTTTAAGCGGTTAATTTAGAAAGGTAACGTACTGTCAACAGACTCTAAATCGCTACATTTGCAACGCACCGTAGTTTCAGTCCCAAAAATACTCGGGGGAATTTTAGTTGCATGTTTATTGGGAGCTTATGACGCTCCGTCGCTCAGGACATTATTGTAAGACCACGCGCTCGCGTCTAAATCGTCGTTTAATAATTGTTACTGAGAGCAAAAAGTAGGGATGGACAAAGCACGTTCGCGCGGCGCGGAATAGAAAATACAAAAACACAGCCAAAAAGTGGTCCGAAAACGGTTTTTGCAACTTTAAGCGCAATTTTTTTGTGTTCTGTTATTTATATGAGGATGTGATGCATTTATATGAAACAGAGTGTGAGCTATCGGATAAGATGCACTTTGAATCATAATTCGGGAGTTAAAGGGCATTTTCCTCTCGAAAACTGAATTCGTCGTTTTTCAATGTCCATTTTTTGCTAAAAGGAGACTTGATTTAAATTTTGTTCAATTGGATTTAAAATCAGCGCAACTCGTTACCTGTGTAGCACCGCTTTTTTTCTTTACTTAACTTTGGCATGGTCCCCACAAATTTGATTCTTTCTTAACTACTGGAAATTGGCATTTTGTGGGTTTTTTCGTGTTTCTCGTTCTTGTGAAAAACGACGAATTCGGCGCAAGATGCTCAATCGGTTCCATGTACTGTACAGTAGACTTCAGGCTTTCGATTGATGTAAGAATTTTCACTCTGCTCTTTGCGGTTAACCCAACAAACAGTGTTGAAATTTCTGTAACCCTTAATTTTTGCCATTTCAGTCTTTAATTGTACGCAACACTTGCATTCATAGTTTTTCGCATTAATTTAGCTGTGCGACGAATATTCAAATCTTTCTAGTGGATTTTAAACAATCAAGTTGGTTGCACCTTTGTAACTCGCGCCATAGAAAATCAGCCACCGCTGGAACGGCGACCAAATTATAAACACTAATTTACGCGATTTGACCTAACCGATCCGAACCGATCCGATATATTGAGGGGGCCTGTACGGCCCTATGATCAGACCAACATGTCCATTTCATTTCCCCATATCATCTCTCTTCATTTCGGATACTATCACCAACGCAAGGCTCAACCAGCCTTAGGGGATATCTAGCGGTTAGGTATACCCGAGGCTTTAATCAACCTCAGGAGGTCCCTAACGGTTACATCGCTCAAGTCCTGGGTGGTAAGATATCTACTGCCCAGAATAGCTTGTCTACGTCCAGCCAATGCGTCACATTCCGTGACCAAATGTTCAGGCGTTTCCTCCTCCTCTAAGCAAAATGAGCATGTTGGATCATCCACCAAGCCCATGATGCTGAGATGTCTATTAAGGTTACTACTGTGTCCAGTTAACCAACCGACCACCAGTTTCAGTTCCCTTCAACTAAGACTAAATAATTCTCTGGTCACCACCAATCTGGGTCCCAGAATGAACTGCTTAGATTGCCTACAGTCGGTTCGTAGATCCCAGGCAGTTTGCAGCTGGTTCTTTGCCCAACTTCTTAAATAGTCCTCACTTTCCTAACTGAGATGCCAAGGGCCGGTTCCGGCCCTATAAGTGGCAACTCAGCAGCTGCCCGAGCTAGTTGGTCAGCCTGATCATTTCCCTCCACTTCCGAGTGTCCAGGTACCCACATCAGCTGTAGCTTCTTACGAAGCGCCAGTCGTTGTAGTTCCCTAACACACTCTGCAACCAACTTAGAGTTGACGCGTGGAGATACTAGTGCTCTTAGAGCTGCTTGACTATCTGAGCAAATCTTCTGCTCTAGACAGTTAACTAATCCAGGAGTCCTGGCGCAGTTCAGTATAGCATAGACCTCCGCCTGGAAAACTGTTGCATACTTCCCCAGGGGAAAGGAATCCTCTATCCCCAGTCTCTGTATAAATACTCCTGCTCCCGAATTCTCTAAACCTGTTAATCTGGAACCATCCGTATAACAGTAGAGAGTATCGGTTGCATTAGGAGTATTACCCTGCCAGACCTCCCTACTCGGGAAGTCGACCTGATATTTCTTATCAAACACGTAATTGGGTAGTTGTTGATCACTTGGGAATTGGTACAGTGGCGATAAATTGCACAATTGTGCCCAAACACTACAATGACCACGACCTACCCTGTGCCACGATTTGACCCACGCGGCTGTTTTGAACCCGCATTTCTCCAATTCTTCATGAATAATTTTTTTTGCATAAATAATCGCATCCGCTCATGCTATTGCCGATTTAGCATAAATTTTTGCTTGAAGCACGAGTTATTCAAATCTGTTGCCCATACTAAAGATGGTACCAAGTGCGCCATACAAAAGTTCTTCGCAGACGGATGTTTTTAGGTCGCATTTTTCTAAGTTTCCATGGAATCCAGCGCGGTTTCTTTGCGTAAATTATCATATCCGGTCATGTTATCGGCGGTTTTAGCATAATTTTCTTGCTGTAGCGTGAATTTTTGAAAACCATTGGCCATACCTACAAAAAGGAGGAAGAAAAAGAAAAGAACGAATGAATTGAATGCAAGAATTGCCTTCTTTTAACTTGCTGGTGGTTTCAATGAATAATGACACTGAAGTTTTTCGTAGTTAGTCAGTAGAATAGTTATCGTTTTTATTCGTTTATATTTTATTTTGTCGTTTGTCCGCTGATAGTCGGTTCGACTAGAGCGTAACTATACATTCTCCACAGTTATCCCGATTTTTTCTACAATTACCCCGATTTTGTCGCGTCATTTCAGTTTGTACTCGTCATGTACACTCAATTCCTAGTGTATTTCTCGGAGACGTTTCCGACGTCTAAACTGTGATGAAATGGAGATTTGAAACCGCTCAAAATGCGTCACCGAAATCGAGTATGTAAAATACCGTGAAAGTTAAGCTAAAGTACTCGCTTGCCTAGTTGCACTTAGACGTGCGTTAAGGTGTTGCGGGTGGCCCTGACACCACCTGGGTCGGTTTTTGCGAGAGGAGTGCCGAAGCATTCTGTGGCCCCGGGGACCGGCCTTGCGCACAGATTCCCTTTAGATTCCCATCCGACGGTGGTACCCATTTACCTACTCGCTGTCACCAGCTTTCGGTGGCCTGGATTGGGTTTGGCGTCGTCTAATTCCAGTCAAACTGGTTTCGAACCCATTGCAACGGCTAGCGTTGTAGGGGCCGCCGTGACTCAAGGCAGCGAGCTAAGCTCTGAGCCAAGGACGCGACTGTAAAATACCGTACTAAAATCAAATTTCCGACTATCAGCTTCAATTCACTTTTGTTTTACTTTCACTGTTTTGGAGGAAATGTTGTACATACTGAAGAGAGAAGACAGCTTTACTTGTAAGACACACAACAATAATAACAAAGGAATGCAGAGGTTTAGTATAAATGTCTTTCAATACGTACGGTACACGTACACGCTTATCTTATGTCGTTCAGAACAGATGTGCAATTATTCAGAAGTCCAGCTTCAGCACGAGCTCCAGCCTCCTGTAGCTGTAAAATGTGCGCAGAGTGAATAAATGTTGTAAGGGACAATTTATTGATGAATTAACTTATTTTACACTGTCAACTGTTCAACGAATTAGGTTTCGAGACTAGTCTGATTTGAGTCACGCACAGACATCCAGAATGTGAAGGCTTCAGGAATGACCGTGCTGAGCGATCAGTAAACGAGCGGCCTGAGTGAAGGCCTGAGTCAAGTCTACGGTTTTGCCCCCAACTTGGCAAGGCAACGTGATCGTCGGCTTCTGGGGGCCACCACGCTGCTGCATAGGACACCAGTGCTCGTGCTTCATCGTAACGGTCGGGTTGATGCTGACGTTCATTTTGGGGCGTTGACCGGTCAACGGACACGCAATACCGTGAGTGGTGGTTCTGCCCTTCTGCTGACTGGCTGCCAGTGTGTTTTTGTCTTTGAGTTCAACGCAAGCCGTCGGTCGGTTATCCTCGGGTACGCTGAGATCGCCCAATTGTTTACTCCATTCGTCTTCACCTGAACGGACGTTCGAATGCGTTTCTGACAGTTTCAGGTTGAGCTCTTCGACCTGTCGTTCCGATTCCGTAAGGTTACCCTGCAGATTTCCGATGGTTTCAAGTTGTTCCTTGAGTTTGTCTTCCTGACGCTGCAAATCGCTACGCTGGTTCTGGATAGTTTCTCGAGCGATGGTGAAGTAGCGTTTCATAGCATTGCGGATGGTGTTGCAGTTGATTGTCTGTAGTTTTTCCCACTCGCTCACGTCTTCTCCGTGTTCTTTGAGAGCTTCCAGCACTTTGTCCCACACGTCCAACGTCAACAACTGCAACGTGCCCTTCTCTGCTTCTAAGCAACTCTTGTCCTTGTTGCTGTGCTGTTCTAGTTCCGATCGCAACAAGGCCAATACCAGTTCTGACTGAAACTCGGCGATCCGACGGTACACACTCGTGTCTTCTTCTCGCTCCTCCATTGATGCCAGGATAATTTCGAACGCTTCCCTGCAAAACCCGGCCGCCACCGTGTTGCTCTTCACCGAATCCTGTTCTGTTTCCTGGTCAGGTTCTATTCTGGATGACATCCTCAGACGCAGCACACACAAGTCACAATGTATCGCAAGTGCAAAACAGCAGAATAGGTGAGAATTTCGCTTTGTTCGCAGTTATGTTTGCTTGTCTGTACTGTACACACAGTACATTGTAGGGCCGTTTGTTTTCCACAATCGGTCTTTATTGCAGAATTCAACAAAATAGCGTGAGTTTTATTACTAAACGCACTACTTTTGTGTTTTAGAGAAATAATTTGTTTTAAAACACTAAAAATACAATAACAAAATTTGCTAGAAAATTGAACCAGTGTTTTTTGCGAAAACAGCTAAGTTTTGCCATGGAAATGCTTGGAATCGTTCTATCACGCTTGAAAAGACCGTTCCACATGGAGTACAATCGCAAAAACGCGAATTTGCCAAATTCAGACAGCAAAAAATCAATGACGAACACTCTGCACAGGCTTCAGAAACAAAATAGCGTTTAATTCGCGTTTTGAGAATCAAGGACAAATTAGAATTTGTGCGAATTTGCAAGCGCCGGGAACTAGACCCGAAAGTCCTGAGATTGGCAGGTCTGCGATAGGCACGGTAAACAATGCGTCTGGGCGAAACTGCGAATTGTGAGTCACCTGCCGAACTCAGGACAGCGATATTGCAGAACTAATGTCAACCTAAGTGCGAATCAAGTAAGATTCGGGCTCATATAATAGCGAGTTAGGTTGGATTCGCATCGCATATAAATCATGACGAATTAATACCGAAACCAATGTTCTCCGAATTAAGCGGTAGTCGCGAAGGAGCTATTGCCGTTAATTCAAAGCATTTGAAACAAATTTATACTTATTGCGCCTATTTCCTTTGAAAACTTGCTTTAGTTTTTCCGAGACCCTAAAAACAACCGTTATTTTTGGAAAAAACAAAAACGGAGGAAAAAACTGGGCACAACAGCCGAGACAAACAGTGCAACCTCCTTATTATCTAGAACTCTATGGCTGAAGGCACCCAAAACACTGGGGATCCGAGAATCCGAATCCATATTAGCAAATTTTTATTCAATTAATGTCTAATCGACGCAAGTCAGGTTTAGCTTCACATAAATATACTGGGTTACTGTATGCGCCATGTTCAAATACAAGACGTTTATTGACCGATATTTTTACACTGTAAAATGTATTATTTCGGTCAATGCGATATACGAGAGATTACCATGAAACGGGTGACCGAAGTGCTAGAGGCCTCGTGGCCCATTTTGCAACCACGTATGTACGTCCAGCGTGCGTATCGGCCTTCTTTCACTTCCCAGTCATTAGCTTCCTCCAGCAAACTTGGATCGTTCAGTTCTTTTCACCGGTGGTGACGAAGTCGGTCCACTAAGAGAGGGGATCGCCAAATTGGGACGTTGACACTTACTGGACCGACACCTGCTGTCATTGGTGGTCAAGCGAACTGCATGCCCTACTCCAATTGGAGCACTTTTGCAGCAGTTTATAAAATTCCACCCTTCGGTGACTCATCAGTTGCGAATTTGCTACTGATTGGCAAGAGCTGGGAATCACCGAAATTTTAAACGAAAATCGCATGTCTGCGCCCTGCGGTAGAGACGGTAACCAACAAGTCTGGGCGAAACTGCAAATTCGAAATCGAGCAATAGCATACATAGGGAAAATTTGTCAAACACATATTAACTTGTTGCGCACTACGTATAAAGCTTGTTTTGCCACAGAAAAAAATTTCAATTTCACGATAATTCGCGAATAAGTCAGTGCGGAATTTTGTGCAATTTTGGCGACCCTGCGACTTTAATGGTGGTTTCGAATGGGATAATACATTCTGATTAAAACATGTAAGAAGCTATAAAAAAGTGCAAAAGTGGTTGAGAAATGGGCCCGCAAGAATTGATCTCGGTCCCCTTGTCAAATCGCATTATCGCTTTCTAATGGTTTACTGATTAATTTCCGATTGTTTGTGATGTGCAACATAAACAAAACTGTGGCAAAAACGTCAAAGATACAACACCAGAGTTCGGTATCAATGGAAAGCGCTCATCGAATTGAACGAATTTTCACCGTTAATATGGATACTGTACCTGCATGCATGGACAAAGGTGTACAATACATACAGGGTGTCCCAAAAAATGGCAACATTTCTTTTTGCTGCCATTTTCTCAAATTCTGACCAAATGTTCTGAAATTTGAAACATAAGTTCCAAAATAGCCCCTTATCCCTCTGGAAATGACCACCCCAAAACGGGCATATCCCGGATTTGATCGGTTCGCTGTTCGGAACCAGACCTGAACAAAAAATCCGGGTTCACATGCCCGGATTGGGTAGGTTCAAAACGCGTTTTTTGTTCGGATTGAAATGGTCGGAAATGACATGACCTTTTCGAATTCCAGTTCGGATTGCATCGAAAGCGAACCAAGATATCGAGGATGAAATGAACCTATTTCGATGAATGGGCGAACATTTCCACTGCGATATATTCCCGGATTTGCTGTCAACCGAACTATTCATCTGAACCATTTATACTCCCGCATTTGCCGATCAACAGAACATCTGATATGAACCATTAGTCAAACTCTCGGATTGGCCGATCAACAGAACATCTGACATGAACCATTGGTCAAACTCTTGTTAAACCTACTGTATGTGCTCCATTTGTGTTGGGAATTCTCCTGTATGGCAGAAATCGGGAGTAGAATATTTCAATAGCATTTTACCCTGACCAAAAACACTGGGACAATAGTTTAAAAAAAACAACATTTTAGCTACTTTCTGCACTGAGCCTGACTGATAGCGTAGGCGCCGGCTTCGCTAGAGCATCTCCTGTCATATAAGAAAAAGTTCTGGCTCAAATGCCAGTACCAATCACAGGTTCCGACACACATTCTAACCTGACACCTACGTATAGCACATCGTTTTGACCAATTTTCTCTGTGCATGCACTATGCAACGCCCTGGCTTTGTGGTGAATACAAGCCGATGTCCCTGATGAGAGGACAGTCTCCACTTCACCAAGTCGGGGTCTCGATACCAGTCGATTCGTTTGTTTGAGATAGGCCTTGGGTCCATTATTGGCAAACAAAGCACTAAGCCTCTCTGATTAAAAAATCCACTACACAGCAATCTACACGCTACTTGCAATGTGCCATGACCTAAAGAGGACTTCACAGTGCGTACTGAACAAAAAATTCATATTTAGAAAATCAGATATGGGGCGGAATTGACCAGCAAGGCAAAAAGAAATCATCTACTGTACATGTAATAGGCAGCCAACTACTGCACATCAGAAAGGTTCTCTTGACCGCATTTAATGGTTCAAATCAGCATGTTGGTTCTTTTGGAAAGGTTCTCTTTGACCGCATTTATAGGTACCGATCGTCACGTTGGTTCCTTTTTGAAGGTTCAGAAAATTGCGTACATATTCATGAAAAACCCATTTGTAATGGGTCGGTTTGGGTGTTTTTGTTCATGTGTAAAGGTACGGAATAACATGAACATACACAGTGGATAGGTACGGATGAGTCCTCAAGCGAGCTTTTAGAAACGGGCATAAAAACAAGGAAAGTTCGGATTTGGAAATGCAGAATTTTTTTCCGAACACGTTCGGATGAAATTTTATGAACGTTCGGTTATAGGTTCATGGCAACTATACTTGCCCGGTCTTTTTCATAAGGTTATGCGGAGGCAAGATATGAGCGGCACCCTATTGTCTTACCAAAACTTATTGTCAAAAAGTTATTACTACGAATAGCGATAGAAAGAAGTTTGGAAGGTAATATCAATAAGTTAAAGCTTGTTGAAAAAATGACATCTGCACCCACAGGGTTAGAAATTTCGATTGCCCCAGAGTAAGAACTTGGAGCAAGAAGTTTTTGGAGGTAATACAATATCTTTTTCTTCTTGTATTATCTTCGGTAATAAGTTAAAAAGTAATGGTTCCTGCCTCCGCATAAGGGGATAGTGGGAATTTTATGTGTTAAAGTTTGGTGCATCAGGATTGACCAATCCTGAGAAATTCAACAATATATGAAATTCTCTCTTTCTTCTTTTTCTGATGTAGTCTTCTTTCCGGCCACATGTATTCCTGCTTGCTACGTGATTGTTGGGTTCGGACTAAAGTCTGGACTGTCGACATAATCTTCCTGGATATCCACTGGATGTAGCATTTGGCACCGATGACGTTAGAGCTTTAGACGCTAGCTTTTTATTTTGTGCAGCCGGGCTCACCCACCCATCTCGACTGCACGATGTTTGCACCAAGTGATACAGAAGGGTCGGCCGCTAGCTTTTCTAGCTTGAAGAAGAAGCTGTGTATTGTTCCCAGCAACAACAACATCATTAAGTAAACAATAGGGCATCCATAACATCCGTGTATTCCTTACGATCAATCTAAGCGATCAAGGCAGTAGCTCCAGTCTGGGGTCAGATCAGACACTACTGGAGTGTATTTTGCTCACACAGACACAGTGGTTTAAATACTATAGGTAGGAAAATATTGGTAGACTATACCGTACGTGTGAGCGAGCGTCCTAACTTGAGTTGAAAATTCAGTCTTTATCGAAAGCTCAAAAATGTTTAGTTTTTTCAAAATGCTGCTACGTTTCAAAACGCAACGAAAAACGTGCAAAACGAGTCCATCGAGACAGAACCGACTGTTCTGCTTCTTCTGCTGTCTGCAGAACAGTGTTAATTTTCCGTCGCATAGTCGTTGATGTTCAGTTAAAATCGGACTTTGTTGAAGTTGGATGAAGCTGAACTGAAAACTTTATTCCGAGCCAATATGCATTTAGTGCGATAAATATAAGTTCTCAAGAACAAAGGAAAAGATAAATAAACGAAAAATAGTTCTCTCACTCAGCAAAAGACAGAAAAGACGGCAATAATAATAATAAAATAACCTACTAACTGTACAGAGTACGTCCCAGTCGGAGCAGAAGTAACTCTAAACTGCATAAAGTTCTGGCAGAAAGAAGAAAAGTAAGTATACATTGTACAAAGGGATACGACGGAATCACAAGCGAACTTTGAGAAGTGGGTGACACCGAGTGAGTGTTGCCACAGAACAGACGAATACCAAATATCAATGGTGCGGGAGATCACGCCGACGTCGACCACAATAGCTGACTGACTGACTATACGTATCTACCAGAGACATAAGCGTAAGCTCGGTGCATCGTTGGCAGAAAGACTCAGCTGATGGCGGCGGGCACGTAGGGCCAGTTGAAGGCGCTGCCGCTGAGGAGCATGTCTCTGATCAGGGTCTCGATCGGGGTCTTGCCGACGAGGCGCACGAAGAACAGTTGCTCTATGACCGAGGAGGAGATGGCGCGGAGACTGGGCAGCCGGAGGAGGAGCCGGCCGAAGCGGGAGGGCTGTTGGGGGTACTGGGCGCGGGAGTACTCCTCGAGGGCGCATTGCACCTTCTCCTGGAGGGTCTCTACACGAGCGAGGTCTCCGAGGCCGACGGCATCTGCAAGTACGGTGGCACTTATAGCGATTGGTTTGGTGTCGGAGGATGGCCCACTGGTTGCTGAGGGAGCGCCCATTACGGTGCATGGAGGGGCGGGCGGCGTTGGCTAATGGAGCCAAGATGAATGCTTCACTGCCACAGGGCACCAGACGGTATTAGAAAATGGTAATGCCCGGCCATAAGATCGCGCTATCTGCGCGACTTGGGGCCGGCTTTTTCCAATGATTTTATAATGCTTTCAGGAAAACCAGTCAATAAACATCCGACCGGGGATCTTTCATAAAAAGCCGGGCGCGTGGCGGCCAAAGAAAATCAATGTTTTAAATTTTACTAAAAATGCCATAATGTCACGGAGGAGGCAATCAAAGCGATCATTGCCCATGATTGATTCCACCTCAATTTCCGATCCGCCCGCCTTATCACCCTTGCGAGGGGCCCCGAGGTGGGTCAAGGTTCCCCCGGGGCGCGCGCCCGGCCACTACCGTACCCCGGCCAAACGAACTGGGGCCACGGGCGCCCGTCCATCAAGCATCGGTTCGAGTCAAAGGTGGTTGGGCGCGTTTGCGAGCGAAAACAGATTAACAACTGGCGGCCGTCAGGTGCGCCCGCTGCACAAGACTGCGTGCACTTTGCAGACCCGAGATGAACCCCGCTTGCCACACAGGCGCCCACTTTAAAATATAGACGACATCTTTAGATAATTTCATTGCTAACCCAGCGCACCGGGCGCTCCGATGGGCCATTAGCGGCTGCTTATATTCGATTACGGTAATAAAGAAGGCCACCAGACGGATGTGCAGGGTCCCCGGCTTGTTTGCGCCCAAGGACTCTATGTCCAAATCAAATTAGCTACACGCCTCCCTGACAGGCTACGTCATCTGTGACTGCCCAAAAAATTGTCTCAACAAGGCCGTCCCTAAACAACCTTATCGCAAGCACGATAACAATGTTGCCAGAAAAGTGCAGACGCTAAAAAACCGCCGCCACCCTTTTAACTTTAGTCGACTGACCCCTAACCACAAAATGCAACAGCAAAGCTCACCCGTGCTGAACAGTACGACCGCCTTGAGACAGCCGTACTCGGCAGAATCCACATGCAGCGCCTTCAGCTTCTCCACCTGACCTTGGAAGATGCGAATATGATCCATGAACGCCACCACCCGCTCCGCCGCCATCGGCGCACTGTGCAGACCAGCGGCAGCCAGCAGTGGAGCTGCATGACACGGCATTCCGCACTGGGCCGCATTCAGCACAAACAGCTCCGACCAGCACGAACGCAAGAGAGCTATCTGAAGCAGAAACTGACTGCACCGGCCACCCTGCCGATCCCGTTACCTGGTCGGACACCTGCAGCTCCGGGAAAAACGGTATGTTTCTGGCCCACTCGACCGCCGAGAACAGCAGACGTGCGGCCAACTCGCAGATATTGTCAATACCCATCATGTTGCCCGACTGTACAACCCCTGCAAGTGGTCAGTGCAACAGCGGCAGCAGAGAGAGTGCGGCACGCACCTGAACCGAACCTGGACAGCGGGTACGGCTCTGCCCGGATGAGGTGACTGATAAAGCTTGAAAGGTAAGCATGGCTTGCTGTAAATGCGTCTCCATTTGCGTACATTAGTGCACTGGCATAGGGATGAATAGCCGGCGGAAGTCTTCCGCGTTGCACAGCTGAAACTGTCACCCAACGGTAATTTTGAGTCCGTAAACATGATCACAGATAACCCTGGACCAGGTCAATCTCGGGGCGTGTACGGTAGTGACCTTTCTGAACGAGCAAGGCCACAGGAACTGATCAACCCCTTTCAGCTGGGGGAGGGCCGCTATTTTGGCGGTGGGCCGATAACCTTAGTGCAATTGCAGAGAGGTTGCGTAACGAGCGAAGACAATGCGCGGCAAGCGAGTGGTCGGGCGCGACCGGCTGCCAATTGGGTCAGTGCGGCCAGTCAACGCAAGTTCGCGCTCGGCAGATCGCGTGACACGGCCAACTTTCACTAATTGTGCGACCTCGGCGGTTGAAACGCCACTCAAGTCGCCGCCCAAACAAACACCCTCCTTTTTCTGTCCTACGCATACTAGGTCACTGTCAACGGAAAGCAGCAAAAAATGAGGCACTAACGGCGGAGAAAGAGCGTCTGTTCAATGAGTGCGCCATTTGCACTGATAAATAATTCATAAATTTAAGCGGCCAAAGCCAAAACTGACCTTCTTTGCGCATTCCCATCTTGACGCACTTCTTTAGCCGGCAATACTGGCACTGGTTGCGGTGGTGGATGTCGATGGGACAACTCTTGTTGCCGCGACAGGTGTAGGAGAGGTTGCGCCGTACAGATCTCTTGAAGAAGGATTTGCATCCCTCGCAGGTGAACTGTCCGTAATGCTTTCCGCTGCTCTTGTCCCCGCACACCACGCACTCGACATTCTGGGCGGCCGCCTTGTCCACGTCGGTGCAGGAGCTGGCCGTGGCTTGGAGGCCGCCGGCCCCGCTGCCGTCAGACGAGGAGGCGCCGGACGGGGAGGGAGAGTCTTGGACCGAGGTGTCGGCCCGGTCGGGTTCTCTGGGATTGGCTTCCATCCAACTGCTACTGACCACCGCCACCGAGGTTTCCTTGGACAGATCCACCTGATTCCAGGGTTCCTTGCGAAGGGCGGCCGGCGGGTCGGTGACGGGCAGCCAGGGGCTGGCAGCAGTGGTGGCGCCGGCCATCTCAACCAATCGAGCGGGCCCGTGGGTGTGGTTAGCGACGACTATTGGGTGCCGGCAACGGGTCGATGGCAATCAAGCTGGCACCTGAAGCACGGCCGACATAAAGCATACAGTAGCGTTGGCCGAGCGCACTCGTAATAAACACTGAACCAATAGATCAGGCCAGCCGTATAACAGCACTGATAGCGCGTGCCGGCTTTTTGGTTTGGGCGCCCAACAAATCCTGTTGCCCGAACATTAGCGACAGTTGGTGGAGGCACTGCGGACACGCGTGCGCGCCAATGACGAGCTGCGCGGAAGTGGCGCAATAATGATGTTGGAAAGTTTTGTCGCGCCAGCCGCGACCTTGACTGGCTCGTCGAAGCGGCTGCACTTGTGCCCGGGTCAGATTACAGAACCTGATATTGAGGCCAGTACGGTCAGACGGACGCGCCACAGACAAAGAAAGTGAAACCGCACTGACACACTTTGCGCGCCAGAACCTTCTCCGCTGTAATTTAGACGCAAAACCGAAAGTGATTACATCAACGTCCAAGGTCAACTCGCTCCGTTGCATGCTGTTTGGCACCTTCTTTACAACCGTTCTAATAACACTCCCCAATACCTACGCAGCATCTCTGCAAACCTTAAGCGCCTACATCTGTCAAAAATAGCATCAGTCCGAATTCGAAATCATGTAAAAGCAGAAGAAAGGATGCAACTAAGGCCACAAAAGCTGTCTCAGTTGCAGAGCTCACTACAATGAACAAAGATGCAAATAATTAGTGACAAAAGGCTACGTACTATAACAAACTGGCAGCAGGGTGCGTAAACATCGAAAACAGTCTTGCAGCAACTGCAACCAGTAGCGCGGCGGTCAGTGAGCCAGCTAATGAGCGATGAATACGGTAGGAGGAGGGATGGTGGTTAAGACTAATTGGTACTCGGGGAGCACATTGACCCGGCTTGACCGTCGGTCTGTGCGCATCAGCGGTCATGGGCATTGTGGAGCAATTTGGCTAATAAGCGAGCAAATTAGGTCATCTGCGGTCAGAGCGGTCAGACGCAGAAGCGGAGGAGCGGCCAGTTTGAAGCCGCAAACAACAAAAACAGTGGCGATCTGCAACAGCCGCCCACCGATGCACCTGTCGTCTGAGCGGTGCGAGAGCAGCGCAACGGCCACTTTGGAGCCAGCCGCTTGCTGCAGAGCTTGGAGTGACCACCGCCGGACACTGGCCGACAGAGAAAGGCAACTATTGTGTGCTTTGCAGTACTGCGACCTCGGTTAACTCAGTGGCGCAATTTGATGTAACACATTGACCCAGAGGCTCTGTTGATTTTACGCCAACAGGCGAGACGGGCCATGCGGTTAGGGCAACAAAACAGGTTGTGGCTGTATAGCCTTTAAAATCGGTGTCCAGCTGCCCGAACTTGGCCTCGGATGCAGGCCATCGAGACGAAAACGACAATCAAATTTCACTGATTCATTTCGCCCCCCACTAAACACTACAGCTGCTGGTCTTTGTGACGGAAACGACAAAAAAGCACGTGACCGTGGCCTGGCCCATTCTGTCTGTGTTCCGGGGAGCGAGAGGGCAAGTTTGGACAGACCATAGAGGAGTTTAAATCGTTAAATAAAAGATTGTGTGGGCGCCGGCCGTTGAGAAGGAGGTCGCGGCAGTGTCCACTCGTAGCAAGAATGCGCGACCACTGTCCACTCGGCCAGTCACCCGGCGGCCGGCCGGGCTAAGTGGTGGCACTGCAAATGGTTAGCTAAGAAATTTATGGCACCTAGCCATGTCGCATTTCTGCAGAGGATGGATGTGCGCAGGTGCCGGTCGCTGCCCCAAAAACAATGCGGCGGCCGGGCACAGGCAGTTTTTCACCCTCAAGCGCCTGTGACTTTTTTGTGCGGCCTGTTGCGAAAAAATTGAAACCGACTGACAGCCAAGTGCCAAAAGATTTTCTCAAATAACCCATGAGAACCGGCGCTTTGTGGTAATCTGCGGACAACGATCAGCAACAGACGAGGCCGGGTTATCAAGCCACCACACGCCCATCGCTCATCGGGCCAAGGGGGACTTGTTAGACACGACCGCTGCTGCCACCCCAGTCTACGGTAGCCCTGACACGGCGGACGTACGGTGACTCGACTTGAAAGCCTCGGAGCTTTGGGATTAAATTTTTCTAAATTACCCTAAATAGCGGCTAATCAACCACAACGTGCTCGCTCATTGAGTGCGCGTTCCGGGCGAAAATCAGCCAACATTTGTGAGGCAACTTTTTGTGGCCGTTATCGTCCTTGTCCGGGCCCTAACCTGATTAGTGGGCGCTGATAATTTTCAATGAATTCGTTAGCGCCCAGTCAAGTGTCATTGACTACTGGCTCCTTTGAACCGCTACTGTAACCAACACCACTTTTTCTCTTCTTATTCTCCACCAGCAACAAAATCACAGCTACACAACGCAGTTCAAATTTGGCAAGATATCTCAAAGTGTCACTAAACCAAACTAAACAACCACTTGACTTAGATCACAGAGTAAAAGCCTCAAAAAGGGAAAGGCCGTCGCCTCCTTTGAAAATAAGAAACCAATTCAAAATTAATAATCGTATAAACCTGATATTGCTTCAGCAACACATAACTTGACATTAGGGTCGGATTCTTTCAGCAGCAAAGACAGACCTAAACAACTACGTATACGCTCATTATTTTACATTTGTCTGCGTTAGATCACCTGCGAAAATCAGCTCTTTTGATATGGTACTTCTTAGATCGGGCGGTGCACCTCCCAGCAAGTAACCTAAAATCTCTTGTTTTGCTTTGTTTTCCGACAAACAGGCGAAGAGAAAGCGTTTTTGGCAACGCCAGAACCGTGAAGTGTCAGGTCAGGTGCACGTATATTTGTGCAATCAATCACCCGGTGACCGAACCAACACTTACCCGTGAGCAGGGCAGCGTTGGCGCGAATGCGAGAGGCGCTGCTTTTAAAATAGTTGGAGCAGCTGAGAGCATAGAAGTTAACCCTGTCACTGAAAACTCGTGTCTGAAAACACTTTTTACACACACTCTCTCTCCTCTTCCACACCCACTGCTTTCCCCTACCACTATCTTGGCGAACTCCTTCACGAATGACCGATAATCGTGCACGTACTCCGCCTGCGTTAGATGAGAGTTGACCAGCTGTCTGATCTCGTCACAGTCCCACAACGGCACCAGTGACTTGACCACTTGAGCGCAAGCCTGCAACCACAGACCTGGCTAGCTGTCCACGCGCCTGCCCAACAGACACACCTTCTGAACTTCAGGCTCCTCGTCGTTCAAGTGCAGCAGCAGCGGCACCAAGTTGGAATGTGTTTGCTCCCTGTAAGCGTCGCAATCTCCAAAAGAGGCCAGTTCGCCAAACAAGGCGAACGCAACTGCCCGCAGTGCACCGCTGTCCTGCAACACCAAAACATGCACGTACATAGGCTGTAGACTAGAGACTAACAGAGAGCGCTGACCTTATCAAAGCAGGGCTTTATTCTAAGCAGAACGCTGACCAAAATGTTGTCCATGTGTGAGCGAGCTATTCTAGCGCTCAGTTTGTTCAGTCCTTGCATTGCCTCCAAGGCAACTTCTTCTTTGTGGTCGCCAGGATCCTCCAAACCAGCCATTATGCCCGACAAGGCAGTGGCCGTGTATAACTCCAGCTGTGCGGCTTCGGCGTGCGCCAGATCACCCAGTCCGCGCACACTCAACTGGAAACAAGACTTCAGCTGGGCAGTAAGTAATTACAATGGGTGCCACTTTAAGCTACCATCTCAACTTCAACCGATATAGTATCGGTTCTTGATAATAGGAATGATGCTGCTATTTGCCTAACAGTTGAAGAGAGTTTACCTTACGAACGACAATGTTGCTGTCAGCTAGACCCTTGACCAATTGATTGACCAGAAGAGCGAGCAGCACTGCATCATGTCGACCGTCTGCGCCGGGATAGCGTTTGACAAACGACGACATAACGGCCACGGCCACTATCCGCTGAGAGTCTCTCGGACTGTCCATTTTTCTCTCCAGCTCCTCCACCACCGAGCGCACCCAGGACGGACAATGCTGTGCCAACGACCGGCCCAACTCGCTTATCTAAAAGACAAGACTTGATTAGCTAATCGCAACACAATCTCCCTACAGCCGCGTAGTAATGATTTCTGTCCTCAAAATCGTTCCAAATATGAATCTCGTTCAAGTGGTGGATGATTTTATCTGTTCGCACGCGCATCAGCAGAGCCTTTATGGCGGCGTGCACCATTGCAGCCGGTGTTTCGATAGATTTGCGCAGTTCGGGGTAGACCTGCGAAGAGCTGAATGGATACTGCGTGTCCACCAAAGAGCCGCAATGGATGAGAATTGCGCAGAGCACGCGCGGAAATTGAGTCAGCAGAATTTCGACTGGCTCACTGCCCTGCAGACCAAATCATCGGCACAGTCCAAACCAAACCAAACAACACAAATTTATTACCTTCACAACTTCGATGAAAGCGGCAGTGACAGCGAGAGCCATAGGAGTGGCGTATTTAGTGCTGGTGCCCTCCGGTTGGTCGAAGGGCAGTTCGTCACTCTCGGCCATCAGCACTACCAGATTGCTCAAAATCAGAGGCAGTAGATCCTCGCCACGCGCCAACGTGTGCCAACAGTCGACCACAGACCTAAGGCAACACATAAGGTCCAGCGTTGGCGATTGATTTATGGACTCACTGAGAGAAAGGTAACGGCTGGTTTAGCAGCGTGTTGATCACCAGTGATAGATGGTGCCGCGCAAAAGCCAGCAACGCCTGCAACGCTTCTGCGTACGTTTGCACACTCTGCATCTCCGGCAGCTTTGACAAGAGCGTCGAGACTATCTTCTCCGCCTAGAAAATGCACACCTAACAATCGATCTGTAGTGTAGACGCTACTTCTGCATGCAGTTGAGGCCCTCTGTCGGTGAGCATCTGTTGAAGCAGAACTGCAGACGCACAGCTCACGCCCGGCTGCTTATCCAAAACAGTCTCAAACAGCACTGATATGTATGTCTGCATCTGTTTCGGCGGCAGTTTTGATTCGACCACCTGCAACAAACTAACAGTCCAGAGAGATCAATCAGAAACCACGTACGTCGGCCAATCGCGTCACAGAACGCAACTGCACTTGAAGATCTGCTGAATTCAGTTCGTCTTTGTACGATTCTATCGACTGAAGAGCGGGGTCGTCAAAATCTTTGCCAAGTCCTGACAGTCAACGGTTTCAGAAAGCATTGTGAAGCAAGTAGACGAGACCACCTTTGTGCAGCACAGAGACGGCCAGCACCCAGTAGACGCACTGCGCTGCGTAGAGACGCACTTGTTGCACCGAATCACAGAATCGCGGACAACAGCGACCGATACAGTTGCCGACAGCGGCGAACTCCGTGGCGTGGCCGATCGAGCAGTCGGTGGCATCCTCGTAATAGCACTTGAGAATGAAAAGTGCAGAGGAGAAGGCTCGTTCTCGCTCAAAGTCGCTCGACGAACTGAACCACGGCTGAATTAACTGCAACACGCGGCACCGGTACAAATGACCGCTTTCAAACCACATCACGCATACCTTTAAGAGTGTTGTTAAAGTGGCTACCACTGGCTGTCTCTTGATAACTTGTTTATAAAGCTCGTGCAAGCTGACCAAACAGCCCTCCTTTGATATCTGAAACACCAAATATTCAATGCTGTGATGAACGTCTTCTCTGAACGGTCACATTAGAATCCATAAATGGTTGCGGAGTGGCTTTTACGGAGGATAGAGGATAGACGCTGTGAGCGAGCACGCTGCACACAGACCACAAATCAGCTTCAGACAGCACCGGCTCGAGACGTCTGAAAATACCTCCACAATCCGCAATCTAAGACAGTGATTATTGTTTGAGAAGCTACAAACTTTAATGGACCGGCACTACTCAACACGGATTGCTTCTACAGAAATAATAACTGTCGACGTGAAAAATATTACATTAAGTTTGTGGTGGCCTGCATGGCGAGTAGGCGTATGTTGGTGGTCATTGTATCCGGTGACTCGTGTTGCACGTACTCCTGTGGAAGAAAGCACGGTCATCATTAGTCTGATAGGAGAAAGCATACCTTTATATAGTTCAACAGTTGATTGCGCTCAACCAATGTGTACTCAGCTCCCAAATGGTCAGGATGGACCGAGAGCGCAATCAGATTGACTGTTTGAAGTAGGCATTCCCGCACTACGACGTCCTAAACCCTGATGCATACGTAGTTGTCCGCACTCTACGAGTAGATTCTGCGCACCTTGGACGTTTCAAAATAGTTCTTCAGAAACCGAAGCACAGTGCCTTCTAGACGCTGGGTGGCGATGTCAACCGAACAATAATAAATCAAATAACCATAACAGAGCATAATTGTTGCTCTCAAACTGGTCATTTCGGCATCTTCTCTAATGCTGTCCTATAAAGGCTGACACTACACGCACGCAGTCAGCTCATTTCTTTTACCTTCAAAAAGCCGAACAGGCCCCCAGATTTTTTCTGATGCTCCCATTTGGCGATGTTTTCCAGTTTATTCAGTACAATGTCGGTGTGTACGTTGGAGCAGTAGCCCACAGCTTGCGCGCAGCCCTAAATCAATAGCCAGTTTGAACACAGAATTAGGACTGCGCATAAATACACCATAGGAACAGTTTTACTAACGGATTCGCTCCCTTTCTAGGAGACGCCACTTTCTAAAAGAAATGGGGTTATAGTTCGAGTACCAAGCGTTCCATCGGCTTTGAATGCACAACTGCTTTAAACATAAGCTCCAGATGATCGAGCACAAACTGCGCATCCACTATCTTGGTCAAAACTCCGCCCAAACAACGACAAAGAAACTTCTAAATTAGTTATGCTTGTATGTAAAAGAGAGTAGGAAACCAGAATTTCACTTTCTCGGCAGGGTACTGATTGTACAAGTGGAACTGCTTTCCGAACGCCGCCGCCAACTCCGTGCGCCACTCGCCGTCACTCACATTCACAACTGTATTCAAGAGTAAGCGCAACACCGACCTCTCCCATGGCTTGCCGTCCATTCGTCCGCCGTTCACTGAGCCCATTTCTGAACGCTACTTAACTGGCACTCTCGGACGAGCTACAAACGCCACGCACCTTCCAGCTCAACTTGCAGCTGCGGACACTCCTTCTCCCAAAGTTGCTGGAAGGCTTGATTGATCCAGCTGACCAGAGCCGGCATCAGTTGCACGATGGCCAAACATCTCTTGACATTCTCAGGAACAGGACCACCAAGTAGGCCGAACAATCTGGCCAGAACCTGTTGCCTGCCAGGCAATCTGGCTTAAACAAACGATCGCTCATAACCCTCCAACGAAGAGACGTGCGTACGGTTTTCCAGTTCCGTTTCTGACTCGACAACCAGCGGCTTCTCTTCCTCTATCAATCGATTGGCCAGCACGGTCAGACAACGACACAAGTCGGCCATTACAGGTGCGTAGGACTCGACGCAAACGAACTCGAACAGGTACGGCCAGAGCAGACGTGGAGCTTGGTCCGCCGTGCGACTGATCGTCAACAGAGCCTGCGCACACTGCGCTCGCAGTTGGGCAGCCGCCGCTTGGGTGTCGGCGCCTTTCTTCGACTGAAGCTGGACTGTGGTTAGAAATCGAAAAGGAGTGAGAAGCATAATCCCATACACTGTTGTCTTCCACAGAAACCAGATTCTTAACGAGAAATTCGATCACCAGTCGACCTCCTTCGGCCTCCAGGTAAGTGTGGTCAGCGAGCGCCACTGAAAGTTGGCACAACGTCTTCTTAACCTGAACAGAACTGTTGTCTCAAACTCTCCGGAACAGAAGGCACGACCAACAACCTTGTTAGTGTTGCCCTCCTGCAACACCGGCTGCAAGCCTCGAATCACCAGAGATCTTTTGTCCACAAGAAAGGGTCCTAAAGCAAAGGTACGCTTCGAGCAAAGGCCGCAGTATCAGTTTCAACACGTCTCACTTCAGCAAGGCTCATTTTTGCGTCAGTAAAAATACGAGAGAGAGATATATCTGCTGAAACGACATAGCAAGTGCATATTGGTTTCGGAAAGTAATGAACTTTTATTTCAAAACGGCCAGGCTTCACTTCAGAAAGTCCCAGAATAAAAATCAAATCAGTATTCGGTGTCAGTTCGATATTTTGACAGGCTATTTTGGAGATTGTTGGTGTTTTTCAATTTCACAAAAGAACGCTTAAGCCATGCTGAAAGAGACGTCTTATTACCGGAGGAATTGATTAAATGTCTAAGAACAGACAGCGCTCCAAGCTTGTACTTCTCCTGACCACTTTGCATTTTTTGCACCAAATAATAGACTAAGCGATCCGCATTTATCGTAGCTAAAGCAGAAGCTATCAGTGGCAGTGGTAGTGTGAATGAGTGCAACCACTCACCAGTAACATGAAAACAGCGCAGAACCTCGTTCTGATTTTTGGCGTCATTGGGACTAGAGTAATCGACCTCATCACACACCTAAAGAACAACTAATAGGGCTGCAGAGGCAGGCAGAAAGAGCACCTGTGGAAAGAGAGCAATCCAGATTTCCTCCAAGTACGGCTCGATGGGACTTGTTGCGTCGCTGGCGGCTGCTTCCAACAGCCGACACAAACCCTGTGTGATGTTGTGGGGCTCCACAGACGACTTCTTGTACAAACTGAGCATCGAAGATATCAACCTTTTCATCTCTTCGTGAACCTTTTCTTTGGCAATTATATGACACATCTCACCAAGACAAGGCACAACAAGTGAGCGCAACTACAAGCGATCACAGTATAAGCTGGTCAACATTATGAAGGAGGCTTACTTTCGTGTCTTTGGCACTTAACCAGTTGACAAAGACATCGTAAACGGAAGCGATCTGCGACGCATACACATCCTTTGTGACAGACGGATCAGGGGCTTCGGTAATGTTGGACACGTACTCTGACACTGACTCGCAGAAATTTCGCACCGCTGTATAATAGGAAAAGTCAGAGCAGTGATACTTAATTAAAAGAAACGAAAGTTTAACCTTGTGCAAAAGATTGTTTAAGAAAATCTTGCTTAACTGAAGCAAGCATTGGTATTGTTCGACTGAGCACATCAGACATGAATGGCACGAAGCCAAATGCTAAAATGTAAAATGTACAGAGAATGCAATCATAATAAACGGCACGCCGGGCAAACCGAAAAAGCTAAGCGCAATAGATAGAAAACGTACGATTGGTGACTGCAACGGAACCCATCGTCAACAAGACGGAGGCTCGGGGCGTGCAGCCGGGCTGAAATTTCTGCAGCAAGCAGTCCATGACAGGAGCACAGAATCGACGACTCAACGTCACCAGCAGTCCACTGGCACTTGACTGCCACTCTTCTTCTGTGTCCTATAAATGGGCACCATATATATAGGTTAGGCTCAGCTCAAAAGAAGCTGTTGGTGCACATGGAGCCACTAAGAAGTCAGGACCAAAAATTTCGTCATAAATTTTAAGCAGTAACTGCTAAAATGTGTTGTAATATTAAACAGCGTTAGTAGTACTGCAGGCAGAGTGCACTTTTATTACGTAAATGTCGCACTGACTGACGGTCTATGTGGTATCAGAATTATTTCTGTCTAACACTACTCGTCCCCACGCAACATTTTTGTCATGTATTTGGAAAATCGGCAGCTTTACAGTGATTTTGACCCATGTTCTGACACGGATACCAACATCAACAAGATTCGTCAACAGCTAGCTTAGTTTACATCACCACGAATACTCGAAGAAAAGTCATATCAAAGAAATCTCAATCTGTTTCATCCACCTTTGTTTGAACAATCCTTTCCTACCATCATCCTATTATCTCAAACTTATAATAAGCGACCCTGTTTTATCTAATGGTCGTCGATTTTCATTATCAACCGTTGATCGCCCGATCAGTTACGAGTTATCCTGACCAAGCTTCAGCCACATTTTGGTCTTAACGTTCACGTCAGATAACGCAAAAGAACTACTCAACAATTCATTTTATACATTAGAGAGGTAATTGATCGTAGCACTCATTCATGGGTACGCGGCTGTACCTGCAGCTGGACCAAGTAAAGAATAGTTGTAAAGTTACGATCATAAAAACAGAATTCCACTATTCTATGAAAAGAAGAACACATGCAACGCTGTTCCGTAGACAAGCAACTGACCTTAGCGATGGACAGCTCCTGAGTGGCCAGATTTATAATTAGAGAGGCCAGGTCGTCGTTTAATTTGGACAGCACATCTGTACATACTTTGTCCATCAGACACAACAGTACAGCCCGCTGGTTGGAGGGCATCTGCAACAGACCGGTGTACTGGCAAAGACAACAGCAGAAATCCAACCGAAAAATAATAAGAACAAACAGCAGCCAAACACAAAGTTTAAGGCAATAAAATTAGGCCGAGGACACGGAGGGTCGGGCATGCGCAGGAAGCGAGCAGAGCAAAAACGGTACACTACTTTTGGTTGTTTGCTGAGAAAGGCATGAGTAGTTCTGAGAAGCAAGTCGTTGCGTCGCACGCCCAACGACCGAAGAGAATCACAGATACCTTCCGATACCGACACATCTTTATCACTAGAACCTTCCAACAACGCAGTGATCAGGCCTGAAGTGCAAACCATAACTTGATTACAGTCATGATGCATAAAATGAGTGTTCATCGAACTCAAATGCAACGTACTCTCCAGAGACTGAGCCATTTCGTAAAGAAGAAAAGCCGACGTTTCTCGATCTGGGCGTAGAGAAGAAGTGCCGTTTTTTGTTTTTCACCAAACGCTTATGATAATGAGATATCGCTGACGCTTAAGCATCCGCATAGCTACACAATTTGGCTTTTCTTGTCATTTCCTGAAATAGCTATGGACAAAGACGACCGTGCTGCGGAATCAAAAGCGCCTTATATCCGTGAATGCAATGTTTTGTTGCAATCGTTCTGGCGCGATTACATATTAGCCATTTTTGCATTCTTTAATAAGTTTACGGCTTGCTCTTGCTTTCTAATTGTCAATTTAGAAAATCCCTTCTCTTCTCCATAGTTGTTTCATTGCCAAAATAAAATTTAAAGTTTTTCAAAAAAATTGAATCACTCGGGAACGGCTAATTGGTTCAGTAAACACACTGCAGAAATTCCGTTTAGTGTTATGGAGCAGTAGTAGGCGCTTTTGCAGTCAAAAAAACAGCAGCTGGAAACTTGCAGCTAGATCGCAGACCCAGTACGGTTTTAGGTTTGGAAAACACAACAGGACCTCTGGTGCGTACCCTATACCGATACGTAGTAGTGGTACCATACATGGTACCCCCACGTTTGGGGCCTGTGGTTGTACCATATAAGGTGTACCCCCACATTCGGGGTCTGTAGTGGTACCATACATGGTACCCCTACCTTCGCATTGGTACCGGTCACAGTTGTTAGGGTCAAAAGTTAAAAAAAAAAACTCAAAAAAATTTTTTTTGAAAAATCAAAAAGCAAATTAAGGGAAAAAGTGGGAAAATTCACGTACATACAGGCAATTTTTTGTAAATTCTTTGGAAGCAGCCAACATTTTATCCAGCAACCTGCATAATACTTCTTTTGCATTGAGCCTAACAGCGACTGCTTAAGAAATCCTTCCTTAGGATTCACCTAGAAGTGCTTCTAAAGACAATTTTCAGCGAAATTATGCAGTTACAGGCAGCGTTTAGACCTATTATATTGTCGTTTTCGAACAGGTTTCTTAACTGACTTAATGTGCAAAAGTGGAAATTTTTTGTAAGTACCTGTACTTAAATGGTGGACCCATTTGAGACGATTAAAAAAAATTTTTTTTTTAATTTTTTTAAAAAAGCAAAAACGTGAACGTGGGGGTTCCGGCTTAACTGACTTTTAGGGGTCCCTCCTCCACTATATATTAATTAATCACTTTGTTGCTTAGGCTTAGGATAGGAGTCAACTGAATACGTTAGATAAAATTGAAATTTTTGTTAGGGACCCCTAAAAGTCAGTTTTGCCGGGGTTCCATATATGGTACCACTACCCAACTACCGGTACCATAAACGGCGTTAAGTGCCTGACTGTAATACCAAATAATGCCGAATACCATTTGCATCTCTAAGTTTGATCGCGTGCTGATTTTCTATGATGGAGCAAGGTACAAGATGCAAACCCACTTGATGGTTTAAAATCTAATAAAAGGCAATGAATCACGTAGCACAGCTAAAAAATTAATGCGAAAAAGGTACGATTGCAAACGCTGCATACAATAGAACAAAAAAAAGACTGAAATGGCAAAAATTAAGCGTTGTAGAAACTTCAACAACGTTTGTGGGGTTAACGGCAAACAACACAGTGCTAATTTATTTTATCATTCGAAAGCCTGGAAGTCTAGGCAATCGGAGCAGATTGAAACACTCGCCGAATTACTCGTTTTTTCACAACAATCAGCATCAGCAGGAACGTCGAACGTCGACCTCATCGGACCGCACCCCTGTTATCTCCTCTTCCGTTTTTTGGGTAATATCGATCGAATCGGCGCAAAGGTAATCGGCGCAAAGCGCAAAGCGCAAATTTACGGTACCAGCGCTAATGCGGGAAAACTTTACATGTGCGTTCAGTCGTTCAGTACCAAAATTTACATTGGAGGAAGCCCGTTCCCCCACCGCCAACACCCCAACTGTCCTTTTATCCTTACCTCGTTTTGCTTCTTTTCTATGCTCGCCTGCATTTGATTCCTTTCTAGTTCATGTACAGTATTTCGTCAGACCTCTGTTGTTGTAATGCTTTTGTATTTTTGCCGCTCAGTTGCTGGTTTTAACTGGTGTTGGAGCTTATGGGCATAAACAGACAGACTTTATTAAAGCCTTGGTTTTAGCTTAGGCCTAGGTTCAATCTTAGCTTTTCAGGTTAAAAATGGCTATTTCGTGGGTGGAGGAATGGACCGGGAATCATTTACGTTAAAGCCTTGAACTGGTTAGTAGTCTAACTTAGCTTCTTGTTTGGAAGGTAACGCGAACGTAAAAAAAGTACTGCTGGGCTGGGAAAGTGCTGACATAATATTATTATAATAATTATAATCTCACCAGCAATCTGAGAGCACAGAAACTGGTGCTGCTGCGGCGAACCACATTTCTTATTTGCGAATCTAGAGAGTTATTTATTCTGTGTATTCTGTACGTTACGTTGTTGCTTACACGGGAGCGGACGCTTTTAGACACGTCAGGCTTACCGCTTGAGAATCAAGGAAATCAAACATCGCTAGCAAACGAGTTGCATACTTAAACTTCAAAACAATTTCCAAGGCGTATTCACAGTACATCGTTCGCTGTTCTGTTTTATTGGTCGTATAGTCTAGTCAGTAATAGCGATCCGCGCGCCTGTCACTCTGACTTCTCTCTTGGCTACGAATACGAATACCAAAATCAGCTGTGAAATTTGCAAACCATTTTTCATGTACGGCTCTGCCTTATTAATCCAGGCAATTTAGGACCGCCCGAATTTGCTATGATTAGACCGGGGACCGAGATTGTTAACTTTTACCAACTTATGAAAACCACACTTACGTTGTTGCCGCAGTAGTTTTGTTAGGCGTGCTAGTCACCGTCCCAGCATAATTATGATCGACACCGACTTCGTCTTCAAAGAACGGTACCGTTTCGTTCATCTTTATTTCATTTACAAATGTTAAAAAGCCGTTCCTCTAGGACGGAAATGGGTGGAGCTAATGTATCTGAAGTTATTCTCGGCCTATGCCCCACGCTGATGTGGGAAACGAAACTTATGGATTCCAGAGTGGTATTAAACTTGAAATATTAACTTGAGTAGTTGATCTATCTTGCGTAGTATATGTAGACTCCAAGTAGATCAGACTTTACTTGGGTTAGACACGTTATAGCAAAGGGGCTAACAAACACAACACAGCAGCTCTATATATAAACACTACACAAGAAGATCATTACAACAGGATGCATATCATGCATTTACATACTACAGTAGTGGACACATCAACCACCCTCTTTCCTAAAAATGAAGCTACCATGTTCATCTTCAATATGAGAGTCTTGGAGGCGGTTGACCTTTGTTTTTCCGAGGAGAGCGTCGCAACTTGGTAATTAATAAAATTATTAACGTATTAACTTGAGTCCTTGAAGGTCAAATACAGTGCATATTGCGAATGAGAAATGGTCCTGAGACAATCATCATTTATGGAACGACAAAGTAAGAAAAGAGGGACGATAGAATTTAAATTTCGCGGGCTACAGTATCTTAGATGTTCACGCAACCACTGAGAAACTTGCGCCACTTTGCGCTTTGCGCCGATTAACTTTGCGCCGATTCGATATTACCGTTTTTTGAACACCAATTGCCCGTAAGCGGTCTTTTTCCCCCACGTGATCCGATAACCCCGGTGTTCCGTTAAATAATCCTATCGTTAAAAAATCCTATATATGATTTTTTAACGGGCCGAGTGCCGTGAAATATTCCTATTGCCGTTAAATAATCCTATGAAAGCTGTGACATTGTCTAATCGGTAGTGAGCATGCGGAAATGGAATAGACACGCGCAAGTACATACAATAGGTGCTGTTGAGCAGGTCCAAAATACTGTTGCTAAGTAAATTTATTTCAAATATAATTAAATTATAATTTACTTAATATAATTAAGAAATATAAAATTTAAGAAATATAATTAAATTAAAATTTACTTACCACATCTGAGAGAAATTTAATTTAATTATAATTTACTTACCACATTTAATTAAATTAAGTATATTAAGTATATTTAAAATAGGCCTAATTTTGGCGGCTAACATCTTCAGCTTTGCTTCCAACTAAGCAAGGATGCTAACAGTTATCTAGAATGAACACCAAACGAGGGTATCACAGGTAAGTCAACAACAGACATGGGCAAAGGGGGCTGAGATGTTTACCCGCGCAGGCTCTGACCTACCGCTCCTCAGACTACTGCTACCCCTTCAGGATTTTTTGGAAGAATGTTATGATAAAAGTATGCCTAGGTTAGGTGTGAATGAGCTTAGACTAGCTTACATTGTATTTCAACCTTAAAGGAAAAAGCCAAAAAAACCTTGATTCTAGCGAAAAATCGGACTTCTTGGCTTATCATCTCACCTCATCAGCCGCCGCTACCACCTCCAGCCAGCCCCTAAGATTTTGAAAATTTATCACCCCTAGCCGAAATGATAGCTCGTGTCTTTCAATAGTAATAATGACAGTTCGTCAGAATTTTAATAAGAAAGCCCCAATCTCAAGTGGCTTTGCAGTCAGTTTCCGCTTGCATCCAGAACAGATAAAGACAAGCCTGTGAGACTGAACATATGCTATCGCATAGCAAAAATGGCTGAAAAGTACCTATAGGCACTCTTAGCTCGGTGGATAAATTGGAGTAGTTTGTTTTGTGGGAGATTAAGAGAAACAAGCGCAAAGACAAAAGGCGGTGGGCCGGCGAGCGGAAAATTGTACAGTAAGTATGCGTTGCCATTGAAAGGTATAGATACCGAAAAGCAAGTGCTCACGCAGCACTTGCATGCTGCCAAAAAGGTTCAGCAATAGCTAGGCTTCTGTAAGTAAATTAAGTATATTTTAAGTAAATTAAGTAAATTATTTTTGGTAAGTATAATTTACAAATTATAATTATAATTAACTTTCCCTGTTCTCGTAGAAATTTAATTTAATTATAATTTACTTACCAAATAATTTGCTTGTATTAGTAAATTTCTAAACAATTTAATTAAAATTATAATTATAATTTACTTAGCAACGGTAGTCCAAAATTATCATACAGATCATCTTTACGCCTGCATCGGAATCAGACTGTGAGATCGATGACGATGATTTAGCCAGTCGAGTTCAACAACTGCAGAAGCCTCGAAGCAGAAGAAGCAAGAGCAGGCATCGTACAAAGCATACTTCGACGCCAAGCATGAAGCACCAAAGTTGTTGTTGTTGTAACTTTTTGTCCTTTTTGGACTAGGACTAGCCAACTCATACATGTCGCTGGGTTTTCCGTGTGGGGGGACCTTCTTCAAATCCTTTTGGGACCAAGTCCAAAGTGGGTTTTGCGACCTTTTTTTTAGTTATAAGATTAGAAAAACCCTCTTTAGTGATTTTAATGCAGTTCTTAAACCCTGTTTAGGGTTTCTAATCAACCTAAAAACCCTCTCTAGGCTTTATAACCAGTGCTAAACCCTATTTAAGATTTCAAAGTAACCTGAAAACCCTAATCAGGGCTTCTAGAGTAACCTGAAAACCCTAATCAGGGTTTGAAAGTAACCTGAAAACCCTAATCAGGGCATGAAGATAACCTGAAAACCTTGTTTAGGGTTTCAAAGTCAAACCTGTTTAGGGCTTCTAGAGTAACCTGAAAACCCTAATCAAGGTTTGAAAGTAACCTGAAAACCCTGTTTAGGGTTTCAAAGTAACATGAAAACCCTAATCATGGTTTGAAAGTAACCTGAAAATGAGCCTGAACCATATTATTGCCATTACTCTGGCAATAGGATTATTTCACGGGGATAGGAAAATGTAACAGGCCCATAACCGTTAAAAAATCCTATATAGGAAATTTTAACGTTAAAAAATCCTATTTAGGATTTTTTAACGATAGGATTATTTAATACAACACGGGCCGTGCGGCTAAAAATACGCAGTCGCATTCAGGTGACTCTTAAAACAGTTTTTTGCTGCTTTTTGTGCCTTTAGGCCCTGTATTAGTAGGAAAGTCTTCTTCTAATACGACCCACGCCCATTTTTTCACTTTTTAGAAAGTTTTTATTTTATGATTAATAGGCCAATAATTGGTTATAATTCAGTCTGGCACTAAACGCCGGTTATGGTACTGGCACCATATATGGTACCACCACAGTACCCCGAACGTGTGGGTACCATAATACAGGGTGATTCACCTATCCCGCCCGGTTTCGCAAGCTCAGAACTTTTTTGTTTGTGAACCGAATCTGCTGATTTTTTAATATGATTTGCGGACACAGTTCGAATTTTATTCTTTCAAATTTCAACAAATTCCATGCACAACATCACTAGTTATGGACTTCAACGTGATGGTCACTGTTTTCAATCACTTTCTGCAGCCGCTGGTGGTATTCCACCCTCCACGCTGGTTGGTGGACGCTTTTTCGAGTTTTGTTGGACACTGCCCTCTTCGATAAGCCATTCATGGCACCAGCGGATGCTGGTATCTCTTAGAAGCTCGCGTTCTATCCCAATTTGCAGGCGGAACATTCACAGTGCTTTTGGTCCACTCAAAATGTACCGCACATTTTAGACGTTCCTTCACCGAAAAAGCTATCACAACTGCTAAAAACGTCGGTTTGTGTTGAAAAGTGAATAAAGCGTCAACCCACTATGGTTTAAGAATGTTTTCAACTCTCAAACACTAGCCTAATCGCGCACAAGCCAAATGTATTTAGCGCCAATGTTGGAAATTTCAGTTTGCGGTAGAATTGCCCGTTCGTGATGAAATAAGCTGAAATTTTAAACAATAAAATTCGAAGTATATCCACATATCATATCCAAAAGTCAGCCGATTCGGTCCACGAACAAAAAAGTTCTGAGGTTGCGAAACCGGGCGAGATATGTGAATCACCCTGTATATGGTGCCACTAGCCTAGGTACCGGTACCATAAACGGCGTTAAGTGCCTGACTGTAAGTCTTCGGTGTCCGAGCCAACATATTAACCTAACCTACCTATTCTTCTCGTATGTTTATTATGCTTTTTAAAGCATAATCCTTTGATTTAGGGGCTGTGCAAAAATGACGTCATCGGTTAGGGGGGAGGGGGTTTGCCAAATGATGACAAACGATGACAAGGGGAGGGAGAGTTCGGCCAATGACGACGTCACTTTTGTCTCATAGGGGAATTTTGAGAAATTAGCCTTCAAAAACGCATTTGAAAGGCATTCTTAGCTTAAAATTAACAGCTTTAGTAGTATGAGGAGGCGTTGGGATTCTGACCAACAAGAGCGAGAAAATTTTGAAAAATTAACTTTGAAAAGCGCATTCAAAGGCATTTTGGTCATCACTAGAGCTATCTCTTCTGTTGTTTACTAGCAACCGATAAACTTCTTCTTCAGTATGTACAGTACATGAGCACATATCAAGTATCAATTAAATCAATCAATCAGTCAATCTTTTCTTCCTTTTTAAAGCAAGACACCTCTAAACGGTACTAAGGCAGAAGCAGTAAAACAAAGAAAACAAAGCGTATGTATGCACATGTTGCTGTCTTCTTACCAGGGCTGTTGGGTCGGTTTTTTCCTCGGTTTTTTTCGTTTTTTTCCGGAAAAAAACCGATTTTTTTCCTAGGGGCTCGGAAAAAAACTAAAATGCGGAAAAAAACTCAAGTAAGTTTTTAAAGGAAATAGGCACAATAACTGGTTAAATTCGCTTCCAATGCTTTGAATTTAGGTTAATAGAAGCCTTACAAGCATTTCAATGGCATAACTTAGCTGTTTTTCGCAAAAAATATTGGTACCATTTTCAGGCAACTTTTATAATTGTATTTTTGGTGTTTTAAAATCAAATTACTACTCTAAAACATGAAATTAGTGCATTTTGTAATAAGACTCACGCTATTTCGTTGAATTCTGCAATAAAAAGCGATTGTTAAAAATTTTTTCTGTCATCTCGGAAAATAACTTTTGGAAAAAAACCGGAAAAAAACAGGAAAAAAACCGGAAGAAAACCGGCTTGAGTTTTTTTCCGGAAAACAAACAGCCCTGCTTCTTACCATCTTCTGTAAGTCTAATCTTCTGTTGTATCTTCTTCTGTCTAACACAAAGTCTTCAAACGTGAAAAATACATTGTATTAACCGCAACGGCCGCTAAGTTCGTTCCCGTTTACCTACTAGGTAGCCATCACCGGCTTTCGGTGGCCTGGGTTGAGCTTCTGCTGAGAATCAACTCTATGCAACAAAAACTCGTCCTGTCGAGTGGATGAACGTGCATAGGGCCCATGGCACGCGCACAGCGCTTTGTGGTCTAAACCACTGCACCAACTGCGCCGGACGGCTGGGAACCTATGGGACATGCACGGGCCGGGAAAAGTGGAGGTCGGTATGAGATGAGCTGCTAGGGAGGGGTAAACCGATTTCCCAAAAAATCGCCAAATCTTTGTAAAAGTGCCGACTCTCCAAAAAACGTCGCGGATTTCGGCTCTCCTCCTAACCCATTTACCAAAAAGGTGGCCGGTTAGCAAATTTGAGAGAGAGAGCGCGCGCGAGAGAGCGAGAGAGCGAGAGAGAGCTTTTGGTGCCACCCGGACCGGGTGACCCGGTTGGGTGGTATTAGGTTTGAAAAATAGGGTACAGTGGAACCTCCATGAATAGGTTGGTCACGGTGAGCAAAAAAACGTATCATATAAGGAGGTGTCCTAATTACGGAGGTCCAATTTATGGTGGTTCTACTGTATATCAGCCGGCGAGTGAACGGCATTGGCAGGCCCTCGTCCCTTGAGAATGATACAAAATCAAAAAGCTTTATAAACAGACAGCCATACACGTAGCTGATTTCAGTTCAGGCTAAAAAGGTTACCGCTCGCTTGCGTGCGCTCCCTGATGGATCGAACAACTGAACTGTAGTGTTCCGTTATAACTCCTTCGCGACGACCATAAAATTCGCCGTAACAGCTGATTCGCCTGAAATTCGTGATATCTCATATGCAGTAGTAGAATACGGATGTCACTTAGGGTACACTTGAGGTATACGATATGTATACGGTAGTAAGAGTTGGATGTGACGTCACAAGCTGGATACAGTATGCTGGTGGCCGGGTCGGGTTGGGCTGGTACCCAGATAGGGTACAACTGCTAAAGGGTTTAAGGTCTGGAACCCCTCGATTTTAAGGTCTGGAACCCTCGATTTTTAGTGATTTGTTATTTTAATGATTAATTATTATATTTTAGTGATTTATTATTATCATTTTAGTGATATAAAGTGAATAAAGCAGTTTGTCACAGGTGGGGATCGAACTCGCGACGGTTCGCTTATCAGCAGGGCGCGTTAGACCAGTCGGCCATCGGCGCAGAGTAATAGTCTACTTTAAAACACTGGTTTTATATAGCGCTCCTCCTCCTCCTCCTCCTCTTATCAGTCACACACCCACGCACGCGCGCGCGCGCGACTAATACCCACTCGAAAAAATAATTATTAGTATTGCAGCCAACCGGGCGGCGGCGGCGCCGCCGCCACTACACTAAAACAACCGCTTCCCATCCCCCCTTACCCCCCCTCGCGAGCGAATCGGTCGGCCGTTCGAAGAACGGCCCGACCTATACGCTCGCCCCTCGAGCAAAACGCCTTCGGCGTTTTGTGAGATAGGGAGGGGGGAGGGGGCCGCCGCCGCCGCCATGCCCCCAACCTACCCCCACCCCCGCCATGCCCCCAACCTCCCCCCGCCCAGCCGCCCGCCAGACCCTGAGGTCAGGGTTCAACCCCTGGGTCAAAGGTCTGGAACCCTCCAAATTTTGGATGTGATTCTTCAGTGACACACCAGACTGGGTCGGTCCCAGCAGAACCGATGGTCTGGAACCCCAAGGTCTGGAACTCTCGATTTTAGTGATTTGTTATTTTAATCATTAGTTGTTATTATTATTATTATTATTATATTTTAGTGATTTATTATTATTATTTTAGTGATATAAAGTGAATAAAAGCAGTTTGTCACAGGTGGGGTTCGAACTCGTGATGGTTCGATTATCAGCCTTGGCGCCTTAGACCAGTCGGCCATCAGCGCAGATTATTTTTTCGTTTCTCGTTCTTTGCTCTCTCTCTCTCTCTCTCTCTCTCTCTCTCTCTCTCTCTCTCTCTCTCTCTCTCTCTCTCTCTCTCTCTCTCTCTCTCTCTCTCTCTCTCTCTCTCTCTCTCTCTCTCTCTCTCTCTCTGTGTCTCTCTCTCTCTCTCTCTCTCTCTCTCTCTCTCTCTCTCTCTCTCTCTCTCTCTCTCTCTCTCTCTCTCTCTCTCAACCTGTCTACTGTCATAACCATGCGACCGAATGGCTACACTCTGTACCTGGCCTACAGACGGCAGTCATGCGCCGATACTGAGCTCAACTGGCGAGAGGTGTGTGTGGAGTGGCACAGCTTCTGGGATGATCTGGACCAGCAGTGTCCTGAGCACTTCAAATGGGCCGCTACAGTCCTCCGGCAAGCCGGTCACACTAAAGTGGCTGGCTGGAACAACTTAGTGTCACTAGCCCAGCATATTCTGGGTGCCGCTGTTCATGAGGAACTAACTGCTGCTGTCGCTGCCACCGCCACCACCGCAACTGTCTAAAGCTGCCGGTCTATGGATTAGTATTATTGTGGACTCGCATTTTGTTAGTATCTTTAGTGAACAACACCAAACGAACTGTAAACGAACAGCTTGTAGTTGTGCTGTATTCATTTTGATCTTTAATATGTGGTAATAATTATGAAATAAATACTTCCAATTTTTCATTATTAGTAAAGTAAACAAAATGGTGTGCCCATATGAAGTTTAAATTTTTGCCTGAACATGTTGATAAGGAGTAGGTATTATAGTTGCAAAATAGTATTTCATAATTTTTCATTGTCATTTAAGTAAACAAAGTGGTGTGACGTCAGCTGCTTATCGCTTTAAATCAAAATGCTTTCATTGTTGTTCAGTATGTCGAGTTGGTTGAACAGTTATGATAGCAGTTTCGGTGTCAGTACACCAAGTCTGAGCATGAGTGGAGAGTTTATGAATTTCGAGAATGGCGACTCTAAGAAAGACCGACCGCCGGTAATTTTATTATATGTACCGGCAAACTGCTTTGTATCAGGGGAAGCGCGTTTGCGCTTCACGGGGGTTTGTTGGTCATTTGCGGTCTATAAAGATTCTTAGAGATCGTGTGGTGGGGCGGAAAATGCGCTTCCTCTATTATGCTCAGGTTTTTTATTTTTATCGTATTTTGTGCCAAAAAGGGGTCATTTTTGGGTGTTTCTTTTAGCTGTAACATTTGCGTTTGTGAACGGATCTGGCTGGTTTCTGCAGACGTTATATAACTTTTTGGGTTCTATCTTTTGTGAAATTTTCAGGAAAATCGAGTCATTAGTTTTGGATTTAGGACTTCAAAAAGATTTTTTTGTGAGGGGGGGGGTGATCCTCGGGGTCACTTTTTTAGCAGTTTTTCGAGTTTTTTGCATGCTTCTTTAGGTCTTTTGGGTGCGTGTTTTATATCAAAATGTTCGCCATTTTGGGGGAAATCTCATGGTGATTTTAGTTTTTGTGTAGTGTTTTTCGTTTTTGAGTTATTTTCGATGCAATTTTTCAGTTTTTGCGCAACTAATTGCGCAACGAGGGAATGAGTGGTATCTTTGAAAGTTTCAGGGTTATATTAGGTTGTTATGGTCTTCAATGCAAGAATGGGTGGAGTTGTCCACCTACTCCTGAACATGAGCTATGGCTGTTTGAACATAGGGTGGTTTTGTATTTTTTCCGACTTTATCTAGCTGTAACATTTGCGTGTGTGAACCGATCTGGCTGGTTTCTGCAGAAGTTGTAGAGGCTGTTGGGTTGTGCGTTTTCTGAAAATTTCAGGGAAATCCATCCATTGGTTTTGAATTGAGGAGCTGAAAAAATTTTTGTTCGTGGGACGAAATTGTCCGGGTTAGTATTTTTTTGCAGTTTTTCGAGTTTTTTTACATGTTTTTTCGGTGTTTTGGATTTATGTTTCATATCAGAATGTTCGGCACTTTACGGGGAATCTGATGGTGCTTTTAGTTTTTCTGTAGTGTTTTGGGTTTTTGAGTTATTTTCGATGCAATTTTTCGATTTTGGCGGAATTTATTGCGGAACGAGGGAAGGAGTGACATCATCAAAAACTTCAGGGTTACATTAGTTTATTATACCCTTCAAAGCAAGAATGGGTGGAGTTGTCTACCTACTCCTGAACTTGACCTATGGCCGTTTGAAGACAGGGTGGTTTTTGTATTTAAGCCCAAAAACGCCTATATTGCCTTAAATAAGCGAAAATTTTCTCCCTCTGGGAGGGGGCTGGGCATACATGTAACAGCTCCGGGCCGACCTGGGGGTAGGGGGTTTCCTCAGGTGGGGGGTCGAGGGGGGGTCGCCCAGACGGGCGGTCCCAAAATTCAAAAAGCTCCAAAACGCCTGGAAATGCGTTTTTAGCACGTTTTTTTCAGTAAGGACGCTAAAAATCACAATTTTAAGCTGCCAAATAGCGTTTTAGAGCAAAAAAACAAGCAAAAAGTGACAAAGGGCTTACAAAAACACCGATTTCTCTTCAATATCAGCAGTGGAAACGCCAAATTCGGTTCCCAAAGGCTTTTGAAGCGAATTTTAGGCTAAAAATTAGTGATTTATGAGCCAGTTTGTTAGTACTGGGAGCGACTACTAGTACTTGTATTTTTGGGTCGGGGGGGGGGAGCCTTAACCTGTCTCGGGGGGCGGGGGTGAGGGGGTTTTGGCCTTTCCAGCAGGGGGTAACCCCCCAAACCCCCCTAGTACATGTATGGGGCTGGGGAAGGGGGTATGGGCAGGTGAGGGGGTAAACCCCCTTACCCCCTGGCCCGTGTATGGCTGTAACTTTATAGAAAATTTTCAAACGACAGTATGTGATTCAGTTAGAAGTACCATTGTGATAAAATTCAAACAAAACTTTTCAAATGACAGTATGTAACTTACATGAAACAGGGGGTCTGAGGGTCGGCCCCCACCCCAATTAGGCCAGACCCCCCCCGGATGAGGGACCCCTACCCCCGATGTGATTTTGCCGACCCCCCTCCAATTTTTCTGGCAAGTAATTTTTTGAGCAAATTTTTGCAATTTTTTACAATTTCAGACACAAAAATTGCCAAAATCGACTGCAAAATAGCACTTTTTAGCTGTATTTCACCCAAAATAGCGATTTTGCCGGTCCCTACTTTTTAGCTGCATTTCAGCCCAAATTAGCGATTTTTAGCCAAAAAAGTGCGATTTTTTTCGATTTTTGAGCGTTTTTAGTGCCCAACCCCTCCAAAAATTTTGGCTCAGACCCCCCCGGCCGGTGCCAAACCCCCCAACCCCCCTCCCCCTTCGGCGGATGACCTGTTACATGTATGTTACATGTAAGATGTAAAAAATCAACTTCATGCGAGAAAAATGACCTAAAAGTTGGGGTCTTTTTTGACCGATGTGCATTCATAACTCTCTAACAGCAGTGACAAATTTTAAATAGCTAGCAATCAGCTTGACAATTGCAATTGAATTTAAAAAAATACAAAAATCTCGACTATAGGTATTCTCAGATACGATTTCAGATCGAACTAGAAATGAGGGCAAAAAAGTAAAAACTTTTTACTAAAAAGCACCGTCGTGCGTGTGCAATCGGTCTCATCGGACCGCACTTCTGTTATATATCCTCTTCCGTTTTTAAACACCGTCTGCAAATATGCGGCTTTTTCCCCCAAAACGGTACTTAAAAAAATTGAGGCTGTATTTAAAGATTTAGGTGATTCCTGAGTGTTTTTTACCCGTTTTTTAGTAAGATCATAAATAGTGAAGAGAGAGAGCCGTTTACTAACAAAACAAACAATGAGTCAAAGGAATGCAAAGGCTAAATATAAATCTCTTTCAATAGATAGCAAAGCTATTAGTAGTACAATCGACGCCCATGCTTTTAGTTATTAGCAAGTTTTTGTTTCTTTGTTTTTCGGAAAGAACTCTCAACGAAAATTAGCAGCGGCAGAAGGTAGGGTGCCTGCGTATGACATGGTGTCCAAAGGTTTTCTCCTTGACAAAGCTAAGTGACAGAGTATCCTTCTCTGGTAGGCTGCTTGATAGTCCATCGGTTGACTTGGGCACTCCCAATTGCCTCCCTAACTACATACGCACGAACGAAACGCTCGAATATTCACACAGTTTGTTTGCTTCACGGCTCTGGCTCCACATCTATCTGGAACGACGTCATTATTGCCCGAAAGCTAGAATTATACTACTAGCCAACTACTGGAGAAACGCATGTAAATTGCAAATGCACAATTCTCATTATTATCCCGTGAAAAAGACGACACTCCATATGGAGCCAAAGCGCGAATACGCGATTTTGTGAAATTCGGACCTAAAAAATCAATGACGACGAATCTGCAACCAAATTCGCCAGCGTGCGAAACAAAATGACATATAAATGGCAAAGGCAAAGGCATAGAAAACGCGATTGTTGCGATATGATCTTGAGAAAAAGGCGAATCATGTCAATTTTCGGACGCCTAAAATTTTGGCGAATTAGCGTCAATTCGCATAGTAGTAGAATACGGATGTCACTTAGGGTACACTTGAGGTATACGATATGTATACGGTAGTAAGAGTTGGATGTGACGTCACAAGCTGGATACAGTATGCTGGTGGCCGGGTCGGGTTGGGCTGGTACCCAGATAGGGTACAACTGCTAAAGGGTTTAAGGTCTGGAACCCCTCGATTTTAAGGTCTGGAACCCTCGATTTTTAGTGATTTGTTATTTTAATGATTAATTATTATATTTTAGTGATTTATTATTATCATTTTAGTGATATAAAGTGAATAAAGCAGTTTGTCACAGGTGGGGATCGAACTCGCGACGGTTCGCTTATCAGCAGGGCGCGTTAGACCAGTCGGCCATCGGCGCAGAGTAATAGTCTACTTTAAAACACTGGTTTTATATAGCGCTCCTCCTCCTCCTCCTCTTATCAGTCACACACCCACGCACGCGCGCGCGCGCGACTAATACCCACTCGAAAAAATAATTATTAGTATTGCAGCCAACCGGGCGGCGGCGGCGCCCCCGCCACTACACTAAAACAACCGCTTCCCACCCCCCCTTTCCCCCCCTCGCGCGCGACGCGGGCGGCCTGTCGCAGCCCGGCCCGACCTATACGCTCGCCCCTCGAGCAAAACGCCTTCGGCGTTTTGTGAGATAGGGAGGGGGAGGGGCCGCCGCCGCCGCCATGCCCCCAACCTACCCCCCACCCCCGCCATGCCCCCCACCTCCCCCCGCCCAGCCGCCCGCCAGACCCTGAGGTCAGGGTTCAACCCCTGGGTCAAAGGTCTGGAACCCTCCAAATTTTGGATGTGATTCTTCAGTGACACACCAGACTGGGTCGGTCCCAGCAGAACCGATGGTCTGGAACCCCAAGGTCTGGAACTCTCGATTTTAGTGATTTGTTATTTTAATCATTAGTTGTTATTATTATTATTATTATTATATTTTAGTGATTTATTATTATTATTTTAGTGATATAAAGTGAATAAAAGCAGTTTGTCACAGGTGGGGTTCGAACTCGTGATGGTTCGATTATCAGCCTTGGCGCCTTAGACCAGTCGGCCATCAGCGCAGATTATTTTTTCGTTTCTCGTTCTTTGCTCTCTCTCTCTCTCTCTCTCTCTCTCTCTCTCTCGCAACCTGTCTACTGTCATAACCATGCGACCGAATGGCTACACTCTGTACCTGGCCTACAGACGGCAGTCATGCGCCGATACTGAGCTCAACTGGCGAGAGGTGTGTGTGGAGTGGCACAGCTTCTGGGATGATCTGGACCAGCAGTGTCGTGAGCACTTCAAATGGGCCGCTACAGTCCTCCGGCAAGCCGGTCACACTAAAGTGGCTGGCTGGAACAACTTAGTGTCACTAGCCCAGCATATTCTGGGTGCCGCTGTTCATGAGGAACTAACTGCTGCTGTCGCTGCCACCGCCACCACCGCACAGAAGCATATACTGCGTCAGTACTTTGTCACAAATACTGCGAGTGAATAGGCCAGCAAGCTGGCCTATTCACTTGCTAGCAACCAAAAGCCGTATTTGTGAGAAGCATGGTTGATCGAGTGAGTTACTAAATTTGGCATAATAAAACCAGCGCTTTAAAGGAGCAGCCTAGTCTGCGCCAATGGCTGACTGGTCTAAGGCGCCCTGCTGATAATCGAGCCATTAGGAGTTTGAGTCCCACCAGTGGTCAAAACAAAATAAAAGAATTTGTTCTTGCTTTATATCGCTAAAATAATAATAACAATAAATCACTAAAAAAATATATAAAATAGATCGAGTGAGATCATGATGCGATGCGATAATGATCAGATTGAGTGAGATCATGATGTGATGCAATCATGATCAGATTGGCTGAGATCACAATGAGACCAAATCAACTGCGATCATGATCAGATTGAGTGAGATCATAATGAGATCGAGTGAGATCATAATGAGATCGAGTGAGATCATAATGAGATCGAGTGAGATCATGATCAGATCGAGTGAGATCATGATCAGATCGAGTAAGATCATGATGAGATTCACTGAGATCATGATGCGATGCGATCCTGATCAGATTGGCTGAGATCATAATGAGACCAAATCGGCTGCGATCATGATCAGGTTGAGTGAGATCATGATGAGATCGAGTGAGATCATGATGAGATCATGATGCGATGTGATCATGATCAGATTGGCTGAAATCATAATGAGATCGAGTGAGATCATGATGCGATGCGATCATGATAAGATTGAGTGAGATCATGATGAGATTGACTGAGATCATGATGAGATTGACTGAGATCATGATGAGATCGAGTGAGATCATGATGCGATGCGATCATGATCAGATTGGCTTGAGATCACAATGAGACCAAATCAACTGCGATCATGATCAGATTGAGTGAGATCATGATGAGATTGACTGAGATCATGATCAGATCGAGTGAGATCATGATCAGATCGAGTAAGATCATGATGAGATTCACTGAGATCATGATGAGATTCACTGAGATCATGATGTGATGCGATCATGATCAGATTGGCTGAGATCATAATGAGACCAAATTGACTGCAATCATGATCAGATTGAGTGAGATCATGATGAGATTGAGTGAGATCATGATGAGATCGAGTGAGATCATGATAAGATTGACTGAGATCATGATGAGATTGAGTGAGATCATGATCAGGTCGAGTTCAACAGAGATCATGGTGAGATTTGCTGAGATTGTGCTCTTAAATCCTATCAGAATTTTTGTACTGATAATGTTCTTGTCATCCTGGAAGATTAGATGATTGAACAAGTCCAATCAACAGAGATTGGTCAATTTCTCACTATACACATTGTTTCAAAATTTGACCACCAGGGTGAACCTACATAGAGGAAGAAAGCCAACTCTACCAGTCAGTGTGTGATTTGTTCTGTCAGCATGCAGTTGTACCTTAAATCTGCTCTGTTGTCCTGCTGGACAAATGACTACAATGGTCAGAAGTTTGTGCACTTCCAACAACAACCCTACTCCTGGGAACAAAAGCGATTTCGATATGTGTTCCTGCCAGTGGAAGTAGTGCCCCAGCTGAAAGAGAATCTCTGCCAGATGTCAGTTGGCAGACCAGAAGACCAATTGGCTCCAGTCTCTGTGTACAACCCCTACAAAGTGGTGACTGGTCGCAATGGTAGAGGAGGCTATGAGCTGAAAGTGTTGACATCGAATGCTGTAATTTCCAAAGTTGAAGTGGAGAACTGCAATGAACTTCTGGCTGCTCTTGAGGTGTTGGTACCCTGAAAATAGAACAGTTTTTGCACACACAATATGTACAACTCTCGCAAGCAATCATTGAGCTGATTGTATATGAATGTACTGTATGTGTACCTTTGAAAAAATAATAATAATAATTGTCTGATCATATGTTGAGTAGAGATGAGAATCTTTGGGCACACCCATATGGACAAATGAGTTGTCACTTTATATCATTAAATATGTATGTACATAGTTCAACATACAAGTGTTGTCTATTCTACAGTCCACTTAACACCAGCACTTAATTCTTCTTCTCCACTCTCCTCTGCATCATTTTCAGTGAAAGCTTGCTGAATCAATTCGTTGTTGTCACGCAGGAACTTCTTCACAAGAAATTTGCGTTCATCCCAAGCTTTTTCAAGAGCCTCCTCCTTACCAAAGTCTTTCTTCATGTAGTGACGTAATGAATCCAAGATAGCACCATACACATAATCTTGATTTCGAAAATATGAAGCAAATTCCATTTTTTCTTCCAGTGTGTTCTGCAGCTCTTCAAAAAACTCAGTGAACAGCGGGTCCTGGAGTAGTCCTTCTGCACTCTTAAGATCCATCTTGCCAAATGTTTCTCTCAGCAAAATCTTCCAGTTCATGATTTCATCATCTTCTCCAACTAGTGCATCTTCTGACTCATATGAAACATCTTCTGATTCGTTAGAAACATCTTCTTGGTGGTGATCACTCTCATCATCATCAGACATTTCTGGGGTAACCAACTCTCTTTCATCACTTGATGGTGAATCCATGGTTCCATCATGTTGCTGTCTTTCATGACGACGTCTGTTTGAAGCAGTAGACAGCTCGAGACCACAAGTTTGACAGGTGTGGGAATCCATTTGGGCTTGTTTTGATCAAACCAAATAAGACAGTACAGTAATACACTGATTAGACAAACCTTTTTTTCTTCTGCTTGATACATGTTCCAAACGGGTTTTCATGCAGTCTTACAAAACCTTTGCCAAACATGTATTAACATGTATGCACTGACCAAAATATTATAACTAGGAAAATTCTGATAAAATTTAAAAGTACAATCTCAGTAATCTCAGCATGATCTCAGGTAGATCTCATCGCGATCTTGTTGATCATTGATCCAGGCTTCTATAGGATTCAATCCCAATGATTCAATCTATGTGCGACCCAACAGCAATGTGCAGTCTGTCCAATGTACTGATATAATGTGCTCCCACTAATAAGAGGTGGTGAGCGGCTGCCTTACCACATTCTACAGCCTGTACACCTCGTTTTTGGGTAGAAGTAAATCAAGTGCATAGATACCCATTTCCACATCCTCTGCTTTAGTGATTCTGACTTTAATCTGAAGGATAAGGCCCAACATGAAAAAGGAAAACTTTTTTAAAGAAATAATTACTTGTGGTCGGGCTTTATTGGACTTACCATTTTTCAAATGCCATAAACTTGTCATTCATACTCACAGCTGATGTAGTTGCACCAAAGCTGCAATCATATTACTATTCAACCAGCTTGACATACTAGCAAAAAACATTTCACTATTAAATTTAAGCACGCACCAACTTGTTTACTCAGATGATAAGAAACTAGGTTCATTTTGATGATAAACGAAAACTTTCGAAATATATATATTTTGCATTAAAAACCGCACTATCGACTTTTGAAATATTTATTTCACAATCTCAGCACCACCTGTATTATCGATTGAGCGCAAATTGGCAAGGGGCAGGTGGATTTGTTGGGGGTTGGGTGGAGGCGGCGGCCACTCCCCTTCCCTATCTCCCAAAACGTCCCTTCTTATAAGCAACATCAGAGCTGGCAGATTTCGTTGGGGTACGGCAGTGGTGGTTCAAATTTTAAACTATTCTTCCCTTCTTATCAGACCGCTCTAACAAACAAATTCATAAGTGTAAACATTTTTTATCTCTCCTTCCAACAAGCATGCTTTCATGCATCACTTTCTGCCAGGCATACTGTTGTACAAAAAGCCTTGGGACTCAATTTCAAGTATGCGTTTATTCATGCCCAAACCGAAAATCAACATTTTCTCCTTTAAATACATTACAACATGACATTCTTCAAGTCGTGTTCTGCTACTGCTGCTGCTGCTGACCCAGAGATGTGCGACCCCAACAGCAGGTACAGTCTGCTCTGTGAATCGTAACTGTATGCTCCTGTTTGTATGGGTCATTGAACAGCCGCTTCACCACAATCTCCAATTTGTGCGCCTCCTTTTTGGATAAAAGCGAGTCAAGTGCATACACACCCACCTCCACATCCTGCTCCTTAGTGATCCTGATTTTGATCTACATACATATCAATACAAAACAGTTTGCCGGTACATATAATAAAATTACCGGCGGTCGGTCTTTCTTAGAGTCACCATTCTCGAAATTCATAAACTCTCCACTCATGCTCAGACTTGGTGTACTGACACCGAAACTGCAATCGTAACTGTTCAACCAACTTGACATACTGAACAACAATGAAAGCATTTTGTTTTGAAGCGATAAGCAGCTGACATCACGCCACTTTGTTTACTTAGATGACAATGAAAAAATTATGAAATACTACTTTGCAACTATAATACCTACTCCTTATCAACATGTTCAGGCAAAAATTTAAACTTCATACAGGCACTTTGTTTACTTTACTAATAATGAAAAATTGGAAATATTTATTTCATAATTATTACCTCACAGGGCAAGGGGGATGGGAAGCCGATTCCGAGTTGGTATTAGTTGCGTGAGACCACGCGCGCGTGTGACTGATAAGAGGAGCGCTATAAAACCAGTGTTTTAAAGTAGACTATTACTCTGCGCCGATGGCCGACTGGTCTAACGCGCCCTGCTGATAAGCGAACCGTCGCGAGTTCGATCCCCACCTGTGACAAACTGCTTTTATTCACTTTATATCACTAAAATGATAATAATAAATCACTAAAATATAATAATAATAATAATTAATCATTAAAATAACAAATCACTAAAATCGAGGGTTCCAGACCTTAGGGTTCCAGACCATCGGTTCTGCTCAGACCAACCCAGTCTGATGTGTCACTGAAGAAGCACATCCAAAATTTGGTGGGTTCCAGACCTTTGACCCTGGGGTTGAACCCGAGTGAGCGTATAGCTCGCGGGGGGGGGGCAAGGGGGATGGGAAGCCGATTCCGAGTTGGTATTAGTCACGTGAGACCACGCGCGCGTGTGACTGATAAGAGGAGCGCTATAAAACCAGGGTTTTAAAGTAGGCTATTACTCTGCGCCGATGGCCGACTGGTCTAACGCGCCCTGCTGATAAGCGAACCATCGCGAGTTCGATCCCCACCTGTGACAAATTGCTTTATTCACTTTATATCACTAAAATGATAATAATAAATCACTAAAATATAATAATTAATCATTAAAATAACAATTCACTAAAATCGAGGGTTCCAGACCTTAAACCCTTTAGGAGTTGTACCCTGACCGGTACCAGCCCGACCCGACCCGGCCCGGCCACCAGCATACTGTATCCACCTTGTGACGTCACATCCAACTCTTACTACCGTATACATATCGTATACTCATCACCTCTCCCAATCGTCAGCCATATTATACTACTCAGTGGGTAGCTCGCTGCCTCTGAGTCACGGCGGCCGCTGCATCTCTAGTGGTTGTAGTGGTTCATCCTCTCGGCGTGGCAAGTTTCTTGCTGCAAAGAGTTGGTCGTCGGCACAACGCTCCACCCAGGAAACCGAAAACTGGTTACAGTGAGTAGGTAAAATGGGAACCAACTGGATCTGCCGTTGCACCGAAAGCCGCTCCTAAAAGCATGCCGCGTTGGAGGGAAGATCAACGACGTCAGGAGCCGTCTGAGCAACCAGCAATAAGGCCAATACCGGTTTAGTGTCTGTCCGCCGGGCGGCCGCAGGGAGCTGTCAGCACCATGACGTCACCACGCCAGGCACTCTCTTAGTACCTGGCGCCCAACAGCATGGCTTGAGTGGCTTGGCAGTGAAAGAAGGGCAAACGTCCGAGATGACGATATAAGGGGTAACGAAATGGACCGTGCAGGTCTGATCATAGGGCCGTACATTGTACGACCCCCACGCCAGATCGGATCGGATCGGATCGGTGGCACCAGGCTTGTAGAAGCTTGCTCAGACCAGCTCTGGGGTAGCGGCTTTAGACTTGGAGACCCCAAGAACAACATTCCAGAACAGTGGACTGGTCTCAACGTTTTCGGTGACCTGCTCACTCACCTATGGAGGAGACTGATGACTGACTATCCAGCTGAGGCGAAAGCTGCTAGAGATGCTAAGAAAGGAGGCATGAAGCGAGGGCTTACAGAAGAAGATAGTAGTAGTTCTGTGTCTAAACTGTCAAAACACTAATGGAAGTGCTTACTGTGGCCACTCTTAATGTAGCTGGACTACGTAGGAACCCAAAAACATTTATAAGTGGATGTATCACATTACATACGCCTGTATCACAATCAACTTTCTTAACTCTTTGAGTATCAGGTTGATCATATTTGATCAACCGGACAATTTCGCCGACTCGGAAGTCCGGACATTCGTGGACAAAATGTACCCTACCCGGACAGATTGAAAATCGACGGAAAAAGCGAGCGGACAGCAGACATATGGACGCCGGACAACATCATGGACAGATCGTCCGTCCACCAGACATTCGTGGACAAAATGTACGCTACCCGGACAGATTGAAAATTGACAGAAAAAGCGAGCGGACAGCAGACATACAGTATGGACACCAGACAAGATCATGGACAGATTGTCTGTTGACTGGACAGAAAGTACCTAAACAGACTGCACTCCAGTGTGTACTTCAGACATTTTTGCTTTGTGTTGGACCAGTATTAGGAAATAATGAAAGCAGCAGGACATTTACTTAAAACCAAACACGATTACATTGAATGTTTTTCAACTGCATAACAGGGTGTCTATCACTCTACAACTAAGAAGTAATGATATAAGTACACAACAGACAATCAGCACACAGTGCCAATGTGTAACAAGGATAGACTTAGAAGACAAAACGACAAGATTAAACGACCAGTATGTATAATCAGTTTCAGTACTGGTGCTGATGGGAAACATAACAGTATATTGGCTATAACCCATCAGATCTAGACACTGTCCGCCAGACAAAGTCCTCAGCCACTTACAGTCCGCATTCAAAGAGCAACTCAGTAATGACTTCTAATGCATGGTTTTTCGGATCCTCAAGCTTCCGTGTCATCAAATGAATAGTCAACTTGTTGGTGCCAAAGGCGCCAACACGTGGTGTTTGTGCAGAGCGGCACCTACAAACAGTACAAGCCAGGCCAGTTGCTGATGCACATTGCATCGGTTTCTTCTGTATTCTCCAGGCTGTTTTCAGAGACTTGTCCAAATGCAGGTCTCTAATTCTGAGTGAGGTTCCAATCAGCAGATGACCAGGATCGTTCTCATCAACCGGATGTCTGGCTAAGTGAGCAGCTGAAAGAATGATTGAACAGATGGGGGTCTGGGGGTCTGGGGGTCTTAAAAATTTTTTTAAGATTAATTGCACTAGCTGCTTAGGATTCATGTTTGTCATCAGTGATGAACAAGACGATATGTCCGTCCGGGCAGATACGCGCCTGTCCGGGCAGACACGCATGTCCAGCTAGACACAAAAATTTTGTCAAATTTTCTGGCTAGCCTCAGACACTGGGAAACTGAATTGTCCTGGAGAGATAGATGGCCTTAGAAAACCACAGGAGTGGACAACCTGGACAGAACTGCTGGAACCACAAGTCCGGACAGAACACTTGCACTCAGAGGTTTGTCCTGGAGAGATAGATGTCAGGACAAAATCAAAGGAGTGGACAACCTGGACAGAACTGCTGGAGCCACAAGTCCGGACAGAACACTTGCACTCAGAGGTTTGTCCTGGAGAGATAGATGTCTGGACAAAATCAAAGAGCAGACAACCCGGACAGAACTGCTGGAGCCACAAGTCCGGACAGAACACTTGCACTCAGAGGTTTGTCCAGGAGAGATAGATGTCAGGACAAAATCAAAGGAGCAGACAACCCGGACAGAACTGCTGGAGCCACAAGTCCGGACAGAACACTTGCACTCAGAGGTTTGTCCTGGAGAGATAGATGTCAGGACAAAATCAAAGGAGCAGACAACCCGGACAGAACTGCTGGAGCCACAAGTCCGGACAGAACACTTGCACTCAGAGGTTTGTCCTGGAGAGATAGATGTCTGGACAAAATCAAAGGAGCAGACAACCCGGACAGAACTGCTGGAGCCACAAGTCCGGACAGAACACTTGCACTCAGAGGTTTGTCCAGGAGAGATAGATGTCAGGACAAAATCAAAGGAGCAGACAACCCAGACAGAACTGCTGGAGCCACAAGTCCGGACAGAACACTTGCACTCAGAGGTTTGTCCTGGAGAGATAGATGTCAGGACAAAATCAAAGGAGCAGACAACCCGGACAGAACTGCTGGAGCCACAAGTCCGGACAGAACACTTGCACTCAGAGGTTTGTCCAGGAGAGATAGATGTCAGGACAAAATCAAAGGAGCAGACAACCCGGACAGAACTGCTGGAGCCACAAGTCCGGACAGAACACTTGCACTCAGAGGTTTGTCCTGGAGAGATAGATGTCAGGACAAAATCAAAGGAGCAGACAACCCGGACAGAACTGCTGGAGCCACAAGTCCGGACAGAACACTTGCACTCAGGGGCCGTATTCTGGAACTAGGGTTAACTCTAACCCTGGGTTAGAGCACTAACCCTGGGTTACTCAGCCAAACCCTGGGTTGCTAAACCCAACCTTCTAACCCGTATTCTTGAAGCTAAAATCTAACCCGGGTTTGCTAACCCTGGGTTAAGCTCTAACCTGGGTTAGCAAACCCAGGGTTAAGCTCTTCTAACCTGGGTTAGAGTCAAACCCAGGGTTAAATCTAACCTGGGTTAGAGTCAAACCCGGGTTAGAAGCTACTGCAGAATACGGGTTAGGGTTAACCCAGGGTTAGGTCTAACCCTGGGTTAACTCTAACCCAGGTTTAAACCTCGGGTAACTTTTAACCCAGGGTTAGAAATTACCCTCACTTCGAGAATACGGGTTAGACGTAACCCGGGTTTGCTAACCCAGGGTTTGAGTTAACCCTAGTTCCAGAATACGGCCCCAGAGGTTTGTCCTGGAAAGATGGATGTCAGGACAAAATCAAAGGAGCAGCCAACCCGGACAGAACTGCTGGAGCCACAAGTCCGGACAGAACACTTGCACTCAGAGGTTTGTCCAGGAGAGATAGATGTCAGGACAAAATCAAAGGAGCAGACAACCCGGACAGAACTGCTGGAGCCACAAGTCTGGACAGAACACTTGCACTCAGAGGTTTGTCCTGGAGAGATAGATGTCAGGACAAAATCAAAGGAGCAGACAACCCGGACAGAACTGCTGGAGCCACAAGTCCGGACAGAACACTTGCACTCAGAGGTTTGTCCTGGAAAGATGGATGTCAGGACAAAATCAAGGGAGCGGACAACCTGGACAGAACTGCTGGAGCCACAAGTCCAGACAGAAAACTTGCACTCAGAGGTTTGTCCTGGAGAGATAGATGTCTGGACAAAATCAAAGGAGCGGACAACCTGGACAGAACTGCTGGAGCCACAAGTCCAGACACAACACTTGCATTCAGAGGTTTGTCCTGGAGAAATAGATGGCCCATATGATTCGAGCACATTCACTGTTGTTTGGACAGTTTCCAGACACGTTCAGTGGTTCGGACACCTTGCTGAAATGTCTGAGACAAACTGGAAAAATTGACGAAATTTTGGTGTCTGGCTGGGCACTCCGCTTTTGGACACTTGGAGTGATCCTTAAGGAGCTAGTAGAGGTGATTATTTACAATCTAGAACAGGTGTATTTTCATTTTGAAATTTCACTTCAGTTTTAAAACCATCAGGTGAAAGTGAGCTAACAGGAATGAATATCTAGAGTGAAAGAAAAAGAACTTACCATAACAGGCGAGTCTCACTTCTGTTCTAAGGACAACCAGCCAAGAGAAGCCAAAGGACGCAATGCATACACTAACAATCGACCACTAATATTAGCAGCTGAACTTTTGCCAATTATCACACAACACCATGTAGTAGTATCCTTTACGTGCCACCACTAACATTGGTTACCTTACCGGTAAAATTGCATGAGAACGTTGTGTAAAACGATTTTTACACAGTGATTGTGAGAAACAACAACAGCAAAGCAAACCACTAGCGCGAAACCTGAACTGCAAAAGAGATTTATTTGTAGTCCGCCAATCTGGACATCTCTATCCGCCAATCTGGACATCTCTGTTCGCCAATCTGGACGTCTCTGTCCGCCAATCTAGACATCTCTGTCCGGCTCTGTCCGCCAATTCGGACGTCTCTGTCCGCGTCTGTCCGCATCGATGGACGAAAATGTCCGCATGATAAAACCGGACACGGATAATGTGTCCGACGCGAATTTCAACATTTTGCTGCATGTCCGCATTCGGCAAAATCCGTGCGGACAGACAGAAAATTTTGAAGACTGATACTCAAAGAGTTATGCGCGCGAAGCGCGCAATGGCGTCTAGTTATTAGAGAAGATGGAGACCGCTTATCTCGAGGTAGTCTGTTTCATACTGTTTTCCACTTTTGCTCTGGAGACACAACCTTTACAGGCGGCAGAGGGGCGGAGCAACTGGACTCTGGCTGATTGGCTGGAGGCATTGAGTCCCGACTGCGCTGAGACTTTCGCCAGCTGCATCTTTACTACGCAGCCATTTGACTGTTGCAAATACACCAAGTCTATCTACATTTCCGGTCGGGGACGCTGCTTTGTTATCCGAACTGACACATTAAGCCTGGTTACTTCGAAAAAGGCGCAGAAAGGTGTAAATGAGGATAGGATATTTTCCCGAAGAACTAAGCCCTGTTTTTTCAGTTTTTTCCTAAGCCGCGGAAAAAACTGCAGCACAAATTCAGACTTTGCACTGGCTTGCCCTTACGCTTCCTGACGTCCTAGACAACCAAAGATGTTTTATAGATACATAATAAATCAAACCGCGATCCACCCATTTTCCAAAAAGCGGCAAACATACCGAAACAATTGATCGTACATTCCAGGTGTAAGGCGAAAATCAGTTACTCTGTCTGTCTCACTAAATAAGTAGGATTTTATACAGCAATGGCGGTCGGGAATGAGAATGTGTTGTTTTCACAACAATAATGAAGTCATACAAAACTATACAGTACAGTACATTGTTGAGGAGCTGCATCTGGTCTGGAGCTGTATCTGAACGCCGACTCTTCTGACTACCTTCCGATGATGAGTTTGGACAACCCGAACAACGGATTTCTCCTGTTCATAACTTACGACCCATTTTACAGTGGCTACACGGCTCCTGTTGCTGTTAGTCCCAATTCCCACGTCTACATTGCAATGCGTGCAGAGCGGCAGAATATAACCGTGCCTGCCTACACCATACCTTACATCCATCCCTTTTTCATCCCAGCGGTTGATTGCATCGAACATGGCAAGCTGCAAATGCTGCAAGGTACAAGCTATAACAAAAACTATAAATATTTTTAAACTGTAGGTGACTATTGGTTTGAGTCGTGTCTGGCTGATTGTGACGCTCAAAGGATTCGACGTTACTGTCATTGCAACTTGCTAGTGGCTGTGAAATCTGAGTACAGACTCTGCGATCCGTTTGAAGTTCATACTTGCCGCCCAAAGATAAGAGACTCCTATGACAGGTGGTTTAGTTGCGGTTACTGTATTGTTTTCTATTTTTTCTCACTTTCTTCAGCGAGTGGGAAACGTGCATAGAACGGTGCGAAGAAAATGGACAGCCTTGTGAGAAGGAGAAAATAGTGTTGCGTTCTTCAGCGGTCCAGTTTCCTAACGAGAAGATCATTGGCCCGTACTTTAGCTTGTTGGGCCACATAGAAAATGCTTCCAGCCAAGCCTATCTGGGTATCGTCTTCCCTCCCATACCTTACTTTTCTACCTAGTACTTTTCTTACCTACTTACATACTACTTTTCTTACATACTACTTTTCTACCTTACCTACATAAAATCGTTTCAGTACAACTTAGCAAGTATCAGACATGGCTGCCCATGAAAGAAAGGAGTTTTTCTCTGGTCAACGCGTTCTTTGAGACAACAAAAATTTACATGGTAGTTAAGCAACAAAGGTATTCCTATGATCTACTATTGTCGAACCTGGGAGGAGCTCTGGGCCTATGGGCTGGAATATCTGTGATAACGGTCTATCAAGCCGTTGTTTATTTGTTTGGGGCCTTTGGTGAATTGCTTACTAGGAAACGATGGAACAGAGAACGTTTGCGGAAGGTTAGCTACCGACAGTCGCCTAGAATGCTTACTTCCGACCACGACAGACCATTTAAACATTCTGTGAAAGAGTATCAGTATCATAAGAAGAAAAAAGTAAAACAAAAAATTGAGAGAAGAAACTGACTACGATAGGTAACACTGTTGACAGTCTAGTTGATGGGTAGCTTTCCCCAACACCTTCCTGCATGCATTGCTGTCTCACTCAAGACATTTGCCAACCATGCTTTTGTTACCTTCAATTTTTGAGAGTTGTCCATAGAATGTTGCCTTTCTGAATAAACTTTTCACCAGATACAAATACAATGTACGTACATATAACCTACATTCAACAAGATTACGGAATCTGCCTCAATCAACTTTCATTTTCCATCATAAATCGGTTCATTACATTTATTAACAGTTTTTAAATCAGTATGAACTTGTACATTTCGAAAACATCATTCTTGTTATTTTTCGCTAGCCAGCAACACTGTTTTGACCAACATGGTTAGGCATAAGGTGTGGATGATGATGTTTTGTTGTTCTGTGTCTGTGGTGTCTTGTTGTGGTGCGTCTGTGGTGTCTAGTTGTGGTGCGTCTGTGGTGTCTTGTTGTAGTGCGTCTGTGGTGTCTTGTTGTGGTGCGTCTGGGAGGTCTAGTTGTAGTGTGTCTGTGGTGTATAGTTGTGGTTAATCTGCTCAACCATTTAATGGTGCTTTGTTTGGTTGTGGTTCTGTTTAGCCATTTAATGGAATGTGGTGTTGTAGTCTTCCTGGTAAGCCACTGTATTTTATGTGGCGTTGTGGTTGACCTATTAAGCCATTCCATAGTCCTTGGTCTGGTGGTTGTTCTGTTAAGCCATTGTATCTGTTGTGGCGTTGTGGTAGTTCTGTTAAGCCATTGTATCTGTTGTGGCGTTGTGGTAGTTCTGTTAAGCCATTGCATCTTGCGAGGAGTGGTAGTTGTTCTTGTAAGCCATTCTATTGTCCTTTGTTGTGGTTCAGTTCTCGTTAACCATTCCATTAGTTCTGTTGTCACGTTGCTTGCTTGGGTGGTGTTTAGTGCTTCCGTTGTTACATTTTGTGGACTAGTTGTAAGATTGCGAATTTCTGTTGTATCTGAACTGGTGAGTTTTGTTGATTCTGTTGTTTCCCTTGTTGACTTGGTGGAACTGATAGTTGTGTCTGTTTGTCTTTTGCTAGTTCCTGTGTTTGTAGTTCTCTTGGAAGTGATAGTTGTGTTTGTTTGTCTTTTGCTAGTTCTAGTGTTTGTGGTTCTCTTTGTTGCTTTTGGTGTTGTTTTTGATGGGCGTCCGGTTTTCCTCTTGCGGTTCCTATTTTTTGGTCTGTCTTGATCTGGAGGATCAAACGCATCTCCTCCACCACCACCACCACCACCGCCACCAAAGAAACCACCTAATGAAGCAGCCAAGATGCCACCAAGAATTCCGAGCAAAGCTCCTAATGCTGCCCCAATTGCGCCTCCCAATGGACCCAAGGATATACTTCCCAACAGTCCTCCAAGGGCTGCAGCTGCGGCAGCAATTGCTGCAGCGCCTGCCAAACCTGCCACCAAGCCTCCCAAGGCGCCTAACCCAGTGGCGTTAATATGCGCTTGTGGGGGAGGCGATGGTGCAGGCGGCAATGTGAAATTGATTCTTGGTGGTCCATAGGTTACATGAGGGATTGGCATGTACTTGATCACATTATCAATATTTACAATGAATCCATGACCAGTGATGGCTGGTTCTGTTGAACTTGAGACACTTGTTTTTGGTTTTGTGGTTGCAGTCGTGGGCATGGCTGTTCGTGACACAGCAGTTGACGGGCTGGTTGTATTGTGGTTAGTGACTGTTGGTTCTGTTGAACTTGAGACATTGCTATTTCGTTGGGTGGCTGCAGTTGGCACTGCACGAGAAGCGGTGGAAGACATGCTGCTTTTGCCGTGACTAGGGACTGGTAGTTCTGTTGAACCTGAGACACTTGTATTTCGTTGAGTGGCTGCAGTTCCGGCTGTTCGTGATGCAGGGGTGGACAGACTGGTTGCACTATGGTCAGTGACTGTTGATTCTGTTGAACTTGACATACTTGTATTTCGCTGAGTGGCTGCAGTTGGCACTGCACGAGAAGCGGTGGAAGACATGCTGGTTTTGCCGTGACTAGAGACTGGCGGTTCTGTTGAACCTGGGACACTTGTATTTCGTTGAGTGGCTGCAGTTCTGGCTGTTCGTGATGCAGCGGTGGACAGGCTGGTTGTGTTGTGGTTAGTGGTTGTTGGTTCGGTTGAACTTGACACACTTGTATTTCGCTGAGTGGCTGCAGTTGGCACTGCACGAGAAGCTGTGGAAGACATGCTGGTTTTGCCGTGACTAGGGACTGGTGGTTCTGTTGAACCTGGCACACTTGTATTTCGTTGAGTGGCTGCAGTTGGCACTGCACGAGAAGCTGTGGAAGACATGCTGGTTTTGCCGTGACTAGGGACTGGTGGTTCTGTTGAACCTGGCACACTTGTATTTCGTTGAGTGGCTGCAGTTCTGGCTGTTCGTGATGCAGTGGTGGACAGATTGGTTGCATTATGGTCAGTGACTGTTGGTTCTGTTGAACTTGACACACTTTTATTTCGTTCAGTGACTTCAGTATCTGTTGTCTGTGATGTAGTATTCGATGGTGTGTTTGTAGTTGCGTTGTCTGTTGTAGACTCAGTTGTCTTATTTTCTGCTATACTGCTTGTTTCTGAACTATTTTTTGTTGACTGGTAAGGGTTTGTTGACTTATCTCCATTTGTATAAGAGACACTTGATGTGTCATTTAGGGTAGGATTTGTTGTGTTTTCAGCTGTGTCATGAGGTTCTGATGAAGTAATGAATGTTGGATGAGTGAGTGCTTTCGGTTCCTGTGAGACAGATTGAGTGGTTACATTATCAGCAGCCTCTGCTGAGGAAATGTTGGTTGTTGTTTGTTTGTGGGTTGACTGGTT
>JASANB010002702.1:0-21287 GCA_030248155.1 Sabatieria punctata
ATGCGATCTAAAAACGTCCGTCATTGCCAGAAGTTTTGAATATGGCGCACTTGGTACCATTTCAAAATATGGGCAACAAGATTTGAATAACTCGCTACAAGCAAAAATTTATGCTAAAGACGGCAATAGCATGACCGGATGCGATTATTTACTCAAAAAACCGCATTAATTTCATGAAGAATCGGAAATACGGGTTCAAAACAGCCGCGTTGGTCGTCGTAAATTAGTGTTTGCAACTTGGTCGCCGTCGAACATTGGCTGATTTTCTATGGCGCGAGTTACGAAAGTGAAACCAGCTTGATTGTTTAAAATCTACTAGAAAGATGTGAATATTCGTCGCCAGCTAAATTAATGCGAAGAGTATGGGTACATTGTTGGGTACAATAAAAGCCTGAAATGGCAAAAATTAGGAGTTACAGAAACTTCAACACCGTTTGTGGGACAACGGCAAGAGAGCAGAGAGCAAATTCTTATATCATTCGAAAGTTAGAAGTCTACTGTACACGGAACCGATTGAACAACTTGCGCCGAATTCGTCGTTTTTTCTAAAGAACGGGAACATGAAAAAAATCCACGAAAATGCCCATTTTCAGTAGTTAAGAAGAATCAAATTTGTGGGGACCATGCGGAAGTGCGGAAGAAAAAAAAGCGGTGATATATAGGTAACGAAAAGTTGCGCTGATTTTAAATCCGATTGAACAAAAATTTGAATCAACTCTCCTTTTAGCAGAAAATGTGCCATTGAAAAACGGCAATTCAGTTTTCGAGAGGAAAATGCCCCTTTAACGGCCGAATTATGATTCAAAATGCATCTTATTCGATAGCTCACACTCTGTTTCATATAAATACATCACATCCCCACCCACCAACGGAACACAAAAAAGCATTTTGCGCTTGAAGTTGCAAAAACCGTTTTGGGACCACTTTTTGGCTGTGATTTTGTATTTTCTATTCCGCGCCGCGCGGGCCCGATTTGGCTATTATCCCTACTCTTAATATGTTTCAAAAATTTCGATATTTTTCCACTTGCTTTTTCACTAGAGCTTTCATGTGATTTTACACTTGCGCTTCCACCTGCTTTTAGACCTGCGCTTCCACCTGCTTTTACACTAGAGCTTCCAACTGCTTTTACACTAGAGCTTCCACCTGCTTTTACACTAGAGCTTCCACCTGCTTTTACACTTGCACTTCTACCTGCTTTTATGCTTGCGCTTTCACCTGCTTTTACACTTGTACTTCACTAAATCATTAATTTGTATTGGCGTGCTTTGAAGAAATGGAATTTTTCGTTGTTCAATATTGCGCAACAAGAATCAGTTCGGTTCACGTTTCAAGATAGACAGTTATAAGCTATTAGAGATGTGATTGGTTTTCTGTTTTAAACTTTGCCTCTTTTTTGTTTGTGCTGACAAATAATTGTGAAATACACTTCCAACCACTCCTAAATTGCCTTTGCCCATCAGCTGCCCACAGATTGCAAAAGTAGCTGAAATGTAGAAACTCCACCCACCCACTTATTAGCTTTTAGAATTGAGATAGTTTTCTGTTTTTAATAGTCTGGGCGCTGACTCCATGCCATTTTAAGAAACTCTGCTAAACATACTGAAACAGTGCCTTGCTAATCGATCTGTCAGTGGAGCGTCCATTTCCAAACGGAGCGTCTTTTGTCTAGCAGATGACGTGACGTTCGAGTTTAATGCGTCTGCGGTTTTTATTCGCCGTCTTACACATTATTATGAAATGCACCTTGCCAGCCGAGGTGCTTTTTCGGAGTACAAAGGCGCGCGTGCTCTGGCATAAATTTAGGCACCGCCTCCATATTACGCTTTTCTTAGCTCCCCAGCTGCTGCCAGCCACACTTGCTCCCCAGCTGTGCTTTGCCTCTTTATAGTGCCGGCGATTTTTATTTGTGCTTGCCAGCTTCCATGGTTTTTGTCTCTGCTTGCCAGCTTCCAAACAATTGTGAAATGCACTTCCGCCCACTCTGTCTTACTCATAGCTTCCGGTAACTGTAGTTTGCCTCTTTATTTGCTATGTACTAATTTCGTTAAGTCGAAATAGTTCGTTACTTTATTTTAAGGTTCTAAGACGCGTTTGGTTCACGATTCATCTATTAGCTTTTAGAATTTAATTAAGTTTGCTGCTTTTTGATGGAGAACTGTTTATTAAAGCTGTCTATAGTGCCTTGCTAACCGATCTGTCAGTCGAGGGTCCATTTCCAAACGGAGCGTCTTTTGTCTAGCTGATGACGTGATGTTCGAGTTAAATTCGCCTGCGTTTTTAATTTGCCGTCTTATGAAATGCACCTCGCCTGCCGAGGTGCTTTTCGGAGCACAAAGGCGCGCGTGCTCTGGCATAAATTTAGGCACCGCCTCTCTATTATGCTTTTCTTTGCCCCCAGCTGCTGGCAAAGCCCGAGGGGAGCTGGCGGGCAAAGCACAATATGTGGGTGGGCGGAGTTGCTGCATTCATGATACTTTCGCAATCTGCCAGACTAAACGTTTAGGGAGTGGGCGGAGCAAACTACTTTTCTGAAATTGGCCAGCAGTAGAGTAGCTGCGGAGCAAGTGTGGGTGGCAGAAGCTGGGGAGCTAAGAAAAGCGTAATATGGAGGCGGTGCCTAAATTTATGCCAGAGCACGCGCGCCTTTGTACTCCGAAAAAGCACCTCGGCTGGCAAGGTGCATTTCATAATAATGTGTAAGACGGCGAATAAAAACCGCAGACGCATTAAACTCGAACGTCACGTCATCTGCTAGACAAAAGACGCTCCGTTTGGAAATGGACGCTCCACTGACAGATCGATTAGCAAGGCACTGTTTCAGTATGTTTAGCAGAGTTTCTTAAAATGGCATGGAGTCAGCGCCCAGACTATTAAAAACAGAAAACTATCTCAATTCTAAAAGCTAATAAGTGGTTGGGTGGAGTTTCTACATTTCAGCTACTTTTGCAATCTGTGGGCAGCTGATGGGCAAAGGCAATTTAGGAGTGGTTGGAAGTGTATTTCACAATTATTTGTCAGCACAAACAAAAAAGAGGCAAAGTTTAAAACAGAAAACCAATCACATCTCTAATAGCTTATAACTGTTTATCTTGAAACGTGAACCGAACTGGTTCTTGTTGCGCAATATTGAACAACGAAAAATTTCATTTCTTCAAAGCACGCCAATACAAATTAATGATTTAGTGAAGTACAAGTGTAAAAGCAGATGAAAGCGCAAGCATAAAAGCAGGTAGAAGTGCAAGTGTAAAAGCAGGTGGAAGCTCTAGTGTAAAAGCAGGTGGAAGCTCTAGTGTAAAAGCAGTTGAAGCTCTAGTGTAAAAGCAGGTGGAAGCGCAGGTCTAAAAGCAGGTGGAAGCGCTCGGCCGACGCAGAAACCGCAGACCGCGTGGGAGGCAGCCTGGAGTTTAAAGTCGAGGCCGCTCTACTGGGCGTAACTCTGGCACGCAAAATTAGCGTGCCAGAATCGCAGGAGGTAAATTGCGTAGGTGGCCCCCCAGAGTCACGCCCTGTACTACTGAGGCGCTAGAAAGCGTTATCAATCATGAAACCAGCCTAGGATACTTAGAACTTGAGCTGGAGTTTTTTCCGCGATTTAGGAAAAAAACCGGAAAAAAACTGGAAAAAAACAGGCCGAGGTTTTTTCGCAAAAATATACAACCCTGGTTTTGTCTAACGAGTGCATTTCTTTCCGACGACAGTGCGTGCAGTCTCCGATCTACTTGAGAACAGTCAAACCAAGTTGCTCTGAGTGGCCCTAGCTGGCCGACGTCTCAGCACAATGCTGGAGCTTTCGGTCAGCAGCAGAAGCATGGCATTTAGACCATCAGTGTCTGTCTGCTTCCCACGTAATGCAGTGAGTAGGAGGTTGCGTGCTGCCGTTCTGCAGATTACTGAGTAGCGCGCGTAGAAAAAGGCAGTGGTGGCAGAATGTAGTATGAACAAAACGTTGTTCAGGTCGCTCAACACGTAACCCAGATCCGAGTCGAACAATTGCGGCTCTACGGTCTCCACCACTGACAGCGACAGTGACAGTGTGTTACACAGAACGAACACTGAAAAACATCACTGTAGTACTGTTATTTTACTAGTGGATTTTTATTTTACTATTTACTAAATTTACTACAAATTCAGTCCTTTAATTTAATTTTTACCTTTGTTTTACTACCAAACAGCTCCGATTTTACTAATTTTTGTTTTACTAATACAGTCAGGCACTTAACGCCGTTTATGGGACCGACACCATATAAGGTGCCGGTACCTATATGGTACCGGCACCCATGGCCATGGGTAGGGGTACCCATATATGGTGACGGTACCATATATGGACATATGGTACCGGCACCATATATGGTACCACTACAGTCGCCGAACGTGGGGGCACCATATAAGGTACCGGTACCATATATGGTGACGGTACCATATGGTACCACTACCCACAGGGAAAACGACTCTTTCCATACGGCTAACGCGATCTGCTAACGCGCGTTAGCAGATCGCGTTAGCTGCGTCTTGTAACCGCGTTAGCTGCGTCTTGTCATCGCGTTAGCTGCGTCTTGTCATCGCGTTAGCTGCGTCTTGTCATCGCGTTAGCTGCGTCTTGTCATCGCGTTTAACTATCGTAACGCGGTCCGCGTTTTAAGATCGCGTTAGCACATCGCTAACGCGTTAAACGCGCTTCTGCTTAAACACTGCAAAAAAGCGGATGCACAGGGAAAACGACTCTTGCCATACGGCTAACGCGATGTGCTAACGCGATTGTTTTCGACGATCTGCTAACGCGCGTTAGCAGATCGCGTTTAACTTCTCAGCAGTGAGAGGCGCCCGGGCGCGTTAGCACATCGCTGATGCGTTAAACGCGATCTTGTTATGTGATTTGCTAACGCGCGTTAGCAGATCGCGTTAGCCGTATGGAAAGAGTCGTTTTCCCTGTGCCTCGGTACCGGTACCATATATGGTACCGGCACCTTATATGATGTCGGTACCATAAACGGCGTTAAGTGCCTGGCTGTGTAATAATTTTGCTAATTTTACTACGATTTTACTAGTCATTAGGGGCAATTTTGCATCAATGATGCCAAGATCTAATGAATCATTAATACTTTCGCTAAATAGTTGCTAAATTTGATCATGATACGAGGTTCTGAAGAACTTTAGAGACAAAAATGTGTGAAATTCGACTGACAAAAGTGCGCCCACACGTCTTTTATTGCAAAATTGATCAAGAATTTGGCTGGAATTCACCAAAAACTAGTTAAATAGTAGTAAAATTTTCCTTTTACTATTGACAGTCTTTGTTAATTTAATTTAATTTTTACTTTACTATCGGCTAATAATTTTACTTTTTACTATTATTTTACTACCACTACTATCACTAATTTTTGTTTTGCTATACTATAGTAAAATAACAGTACACCACTGCAACGTTGCAATTTGATGCAAGAGCAGAAATACCGATTATTATGCAGCGTAGCATATCGCTAGTTTGCTGGTTGTCTCTGTGCCTGGCGCGCATTCGTTGCCGATTGCGTCCGACCCTCCAAAGCTCGGCGATAGTTAGACAGCTGAGAGCGACGATCAAAATCAGCGGTACCACGTAAACCAGCAGCATTTGGCCGACTGTGCTGTACCAGAGTGTGTAGGCCGGGCTGGACCGCAGTAGCAGGCGCACTCCATCCTCGTCGTCACTGTCAAACTCCCAAAACCGTACTGTATTGTATGCGACAGATACGAGCGTCACCACCAAAATCGCAGTCACCGCGCGAGATCTGCAAATTGGTGCTGTTGATTGATTGATTGATTGATTGTAGGGGGCGGGATAGGAATACCCCTAGCGTTAGGCCACCCATGGGCCCATCACGCAAACCCATTAGAAGTCATAGAACTTAATGGTGAGCTAGAGGTCAGGGAATCTCCTAGATTCCTTAATGAATCTCAGGAGATCTCTGAGCTCACAACTTCTAATATCCTCAGGTGACATAATGTCACCCCCTAGGGTACGCCTTCGAATTGTGCAACTAAGGCATAGCATTGTCCTAGAAAGTGAAAGGCGGTTTCTTCTTCCGCACAAAGCGCACAGAGAGAGTCCGCCGCCACTCCAACGGTCCAAATTGGTGCTGTACACACGCAGTAAAGCGTTTAGGCCATTCAAAATCCACTCGGTTTCTGTTTTGTGCAAAATTTTTCGATTTTCTTAGATCCGTTTGTTTCTAGCTGCCGTACTTGACATAGTCTTGGGGTTTTCAACACGAAAACATGAAATACTACGGTAACAATTTGCAGATTTCCTGAGAAAACTTTCGGCAATTGTGGGATACTATCCCCCATTAGCGAAAACCAACTTAAGATGCATTTTGCGAGAAAGTCAGCTTTGGTGCCGAAGAGAGGGGGCAAGCAGGGCCATCTCACGGATCTGGCTGATATTTATATCTATTAAAATAGAGCACAGTCGAAGACCAACGGTGCATGCCCGGCCACCAGCAACCCCCTGGAACCGGAGCTACACCCCCTCAAAGTTGGGTCGGCAGCAATTTTCGGGCTCATTTTAATAGCTTTGACACCCTCCATTCAAACGATCACCCTTCATTCGTTTCTTAAGCTAGGATCCCGACTCGCATTTGGTTTTGTAGCTGGTCCAATGGCCTTTCATTTTCTAGTACTCCCGTTTCCAGATCGTAGCTGGTTACCGAGATATTCGCCGAAAACTGCGAAATTTCCGCAAAATGCCACTCCCTTTTTTTTCGAAAAATCTTTATAACTTCTTATGCAAAGGCAAAAGTTAGGCATGAGTTGGCCAAACAAAATGAGCGCCCTAAAGCGTGCGGTTTGGGGGGAGGGGGGTGTTTTGGCCTCTCAAAGGTGTTCGAAAAAAAAATTTTTTCTGCAAAGCTTAGTGCTTAGCATATGCTTACCATATGCTCAGCATATGCAGTTTTGTGTGCTGAGTTCGAAAATGCATTCAGTTTAGCTAGATTCGCTCTGGATCGGGAGAAATTGGCGTCCAAAGTTGAGACCAACCCTATTTCTTGACTGGCACTACTCGCTAGTATGACCATTAACCGCGGTGCAATGCAGTTTTTCTCAGGGATGTGAGGTGGGAAAAAAACACCGGAAAAAAACTGTTTTTTTCCGGAAAAAAACCGGTTTTTTTCCTAAGGGTCGGAAAAAAACATAAATCGCGGAAAAAAACTCAAGCTAAAAATAGCTAATTTACGTCATTTTTCGTTTAAAAAACGGACTTTTGCTATGTATAATAGGCCATACTGACTCAAAACTGTTAGAAAAACAATAAAAAAGACCAAATTTGGCATGAAAAAACAAAAATGCAAACTGCTGTAAGAAAATTTGCATATAGCGTTATTTATGGAACCTGTCAGGAACTGTTTCATGCCTGTTTCGTGATTTATATCAATGTAACACGTGTATTTCTGGTCTAACAAGACTGAGGAAGGCGCTAGAAAGCGTTAGGAATCATAAAACCAGCCTAGGATACTCAGAACTTGGGCTGGAGTTTTTTTCCGCGATTTAGGAAAAAAACCGGAAAAAAACCGGAAAAAAACTGGAAAAAAACAGGCCGAGGTTTTTTTCGGAAAAATATACAACCCTGGTTTTTCTTATGTAGTTTTTGCTGCTGATTCCGAAAATAACTTTATTTTTGCTCTACGTTGCCTACTTTTGAAGATATCGGCATTTTTATGATTTGGGAAGAAAACGGCTGCACTTGCTATAACATGCTCGTTTGAAAGGTGACTCAATTCAGTTGCTTCTAGGGTACAGAGCCATCTAAATTTATATATACAATTAGTTATCTGTCAAATCTGGACCTAACATGGTATCTATCTGGTGCAGTTTTTTCCGCTGATTCAGAATATCATATATTTTTGCGCTACGGCCACTCGGTCGCAAGTTGTGGACCTCCGAAGTTTCATTAAGAAACATGCAGTGACAAGCTGTAATCCTGAAATAAATGTTCAGAATTCATGCATTTCTAAAAGGAACCTTTTGTCAGTCAATAGTGTACCCGACCTATTTTGACCCGCTGAGTTCAAAAATGGCGTTTGTTTTAATCTTTAGTTACTCGTTTTGGAGATATATGAATGTTAATGCAAATTTTGTTTGATCAGTAATATCTCAAACTTTAACAGCAGTGGACAAAAACAAAGGTCATTTATGAACTCAGCGGGTAAAAATAGGTCGGGTACACTATTGACTGACCAAAGGTTCTCTTCAGAAATGCATGAATGCTGAACATTTATTTCAGGATTATGGCTTGTCACAGCATGTTTCTTAAGGAAATTTCGGAGGTCCATAACTTGCGACTGAGTAGCCGTAGCGCAAAAATATGATGATATTCCTAATCAGCGGAAAACACTGCACCAGATATGTAGATACCACGTTGCGACCAGATTTGACAGGTAACTTATTGTCTGAGTACCGGAGTTTTCCACTTACAAGACCTGGGGCCTGTAACAACATGATAATATTCTGAATCAGCGGAAAAAACTGCACCAGATAGATACCACGTCCAGATTTGACAGACAACTTATTGTCTGAGTACCAGGGCATAAAAATTACATAAGTAGCTTAGGAGCAGTCAGATTAAAAAACAGATGCCATTTTCGTAATCAGCGGCAAAAACTGCATTAGGTGATATAAATTTATATGGCTCTGTACCCTAGAAGCGACTGAATTGAGTCACTTTTCAAACGAGCATGTTATAGTAAGTGCAGCCGTTTTCTTCCCAAATCATAAAAATGCCGATATCTTCAAAAGTGGGCAACGTAGAGCAAAAATAAAGTTATTTTTGGAATCAGCATGAAAAACTACATAAGAAAAACTGCATTGCACCGCGGTTAATGGTCATACATACTAGCGAGTAGTGCCAGTCAAGAAATAGGGTTGGTCTCAACTTTGGACGCCAATTTCTCCCGATCCAGAGCGAATCTAGCTAAACTGAATGCATTTTCGAACTCAGCACACAAAACTGCATATAACAGTATGTGCTAACCACTAAGCTTTGCAGAAAAAAATTTTTTTCAAACACCTTTGAGAGGCCAAAACACCCCCCTCCCCCCAAACCGCACACTTCAGGGCGCTCATTTTGTTTGGCCAACTCATGCCTAACTTTTTTAAAACATTAGCTTGGCAGGGCCTTTGCATAAAAAGTTATAAAGATTTTTCGAAAAAAACGGAGTGGCATTTTGCGGAAATTTCGCAGTTTTCGGCCAATATCTCGGTAACCAGCTACGGTCTGGAAACGGGAGTACCAGAAAATGAAAATCCATTGGACCAGCTACAAAACCATATGCGAGTCGGGATCCTAGCTTAAGAAACGAATGAAGGGTGATCGTTTGAATGGAGGGTGTCAAAGCTATTAAAATGAGCCCGAAAATTGTTGCCGACCCAACTTTGAGGGGGTGTAGCTCCGGTTCCAGGGGGTTGCTGGTGGCCGGGCATGCACCGTTGGCCTTCGACTGTGCTCTATTTTAATAGATATAAATATCAGCCAGATCCGTGAGATGACCCTGCTTGCCCCCTCAAAGCTGACTTTCTCGCAAAATGCATCTTAAGACTGAGATTGAATCTAAAAGTAAGTCTAAACTTCATCCTAAGGCTCATTCACCCCGAACCTACCTATGTAGAAGCCTAAAGCCTGATCACAGTGCTGAATAGAAGCCCTCCGTTCCTCTAAATAAGTGAGGGATAGTGTCACTGTATCTAAATCGGATAATTAGCGCGTCATGCATAAGTGAAATGCACGCGCTTCCCTCGCAAGTCGGCAGCTAAACCTAGCTTAGCCTGTAGAGCCTTTACATACAGTCTAGATAAAAAGTGTCCCATCCTTTTTTACCTTCACTCAAACGTTTTGTTGCTCTGTTAGTTCTTGATCGATTTTTGGCTCAAATTTTGAGCAAAATTAACTGGCTACCTATTTTGAAAGCTGAGGCGAAAATACCAAATTGTGCTGGTGTTATGACACAAAAACTACCCAAGACTACAGGCTGGTCTGGTCTACGGAGTTTGAGTGAAGGTAAAAAAAGCGATAGGACGTTTTTTATCTATGCTGCATAAACGTAACGTATTGTACGTACTGCACAGACTGCCTGCAGACTTTGCGTGTATCCTATATCTTCGTTAAGTACGTAAGTCGTACCGTATAGTGCTGTTTATAGGCATGTTCCCGTTTCCTCCTTTCCCATTTCCTCCGTTCCCGTTTCCTCCTTTACGTGTCCCGTTTCCTCCTTTTTCAGTTTTTTTGCGTTTCAGCAAAATTTAGACTGCTTTAAGGTTTTCTATGATGTTAGAATAGCGCCAGGCTTTAGTTCTAACTAGCACACATACGAACGACGTACAGACACAACACTAACCCATTTATAAATCAACAAAAGTCTCGTATAATTTTGCAGATCGGACTAAGGCTAAGGACAGAGTCTATTCGAATATTTGCGCGGCTCCTTATTGTTGTTTTAGCGGTGTTTTTACCATATTTGCTTAAGTTTCCGAGAAAATGAGAAAAATATATGTACGTACTCGATACTTGGCAGTAACGGAACACAGCTTCCCATTGATGCGATTTGAGGTGTTGCAACGCCACCGGATGCGATCCGGTTCCGGGTTTGCTTCAATCTCAAAGTATCGGTAGCCTCGATAATAGACGGCACTTTTGCCACGTTTTGTTTGATAAGAAATTAATTGCTCCATAATCGCCTGACACGTTTATGTTGGCGGCAGACACAACTCGACAGACAGTCTTACAAACACGGCTAGAGGAGGGTAACCATAGGGGGACATACACCCAGCGCACTGACCTCACTGACACTGCCGACTTGTTTACATTTCTTTTGTTCTTTGTAATTACACTTGTAATTGCCGATCTAATCGCCGTTTGTTGGGCAACCTTTGTTGGGCCGCCGGCCGGCCCCGCTAGGCCCGGAAACAACATGGAAAGCACAGATTAATGCAATACTAGCAGAGCAGTAAAGCGTGCCGCTCTTCTAACATAATAGAAAACCTTAAAGCAGTCTGAATTTTGTTAAAACGCAAAAAACTGACAAAGGAGGAAACGGGACTCTTAAAGGAGGAAACGGGAAAGGAGGAAACGGGAAAAGAGGAAATGGGAAAGGAGGAAACGGGAAAGGAGGAAACGGGCACAAACCTGTTTATAGTGCCCACTCGGGTGCTATATATGGCACTTAGGGTTTTGTGAAAATAAAATTGAGTCCATTTATAGTACCCGGGTACTTTATGCGGCACTCTACAAAATCTGGTCTATGAGAAATTAACAATAGTATGTGAAGTTCTTTTCTCAAATTACGGTCTAGCTGTAAAAAGTACTGTAGGTTCCTCACTTACATCAGAATCCCTACGTTTGCACTATCTACTGTTTTTCTTCATACAAACAAGGTTTACAACCAAAAATGCGTAGTAGTGGCACGATTTGTATTGACAACTGCTCACTTCAGATTAAAAATCTCTCTCCATTTATAGTACGCCGGGTACAACTACACGGTAGGCGTTCTGAGTGCAAAGGTTTCGTTTCACGTTTATTTTATTCTAAAAGTGGGCTTTCAGTGCTAGTAATTCTCTCTGAGTCATATTATTTCTTTACAAATTTTGTACGGTCGATTATTAGTCTCACCGTGTGAAGTAACGCCGCACTTGCAAAGGGCTGCAAATAGCAGCAAACCGTTCGCAAGTAACCAAGACCAAGAGCCATATGGATGCACAGTGAAACATAGAGGACACTGGGTAAAGGTACACTGTACCCATTTGATAAAGTTTTAGCAAAAATTCCGAGTCGTCACAAAGCGCGCTCAGAGGAGGTGAGGCATAGGCAGGTGCGGCCACAATCAGCAGGCCAAGGTCGGAGAGACTGAGCGCTGTCAGAAAAACGTTTATAGACTTCTTTCTTAACTTTGAGCTAAAAAACACGGCCGCCGAAAGTGCATTGCCAACAATTCCGATCAGACAGAGGAGAAGAATAACCACTGTACTGATGATAAAAGATGCAGTGAGCAAATCGGACAAAGGAGGAAGAGAAGGAGGCTGGCTGGTGGTGGCTGCGTATGTGTAGTTAAATAAGAATGATGCCGCCATTCTCTTTTAACAGGCGACACACGACGTTGCCAAACAAGAAAGAACGAAAGCCGCCGGCTAATTATTTATTGGAATTCCGCGATCCGCTGGAGCGTGTAGGTAATTGCGAATCGTTTTTCAGACGTCACCACCGTTGAGCCCAATTTCCATCTCCTCCTGCTTTACGTACTGGATTAGCAAAATCTCTAAGGAAAAGCTACCGTGTACAGAAATTTAATCTGTTAATCTGTCAGGCTGGGCCTATGGCCGATTCTATGCTTGTTGAACATGAGACGCCGTAGAGGTTGTTCAATATAAAAAACGGGAATTTACTTGCAGCTTTAGCTTGAGCAAACAGATCTTTTGGCTCTCCTCAGTCTCGGTTGAAATTGAAAGACGTGCTCTGTGGCCAATGGATTTGTTGCTAGCCCGCCAAGAAACAGACCGCTGAGTCGGGTCGGGTACTATAACTGTCTAAAGTAAGCAATTTTAGCATCAGCACACTGCTTTTTCCTTCTGGTTTTCAGTTCTTCTTTAAATGTTTTATCACGTTTTTGCTTCAAATTCGGAGTGGAAAGTGTGTGCTTACTCTTAGACGCAGAAATTTTTTGCGTGCCTGGCTTATAGGGACATGCAATGCGTGCCTAAAAATGGTAATCGCGCAGTGAAGGTTTTTGCATTCACTGAAATTTTCAAAAAGCGTGATTTGCCGTGACTGGCCAATCACGCGTTGTATGCAGCACTGTGCATTGTCTGGCAAGAAAGCGTGAATGACCTGTGACTACTGTGGGAAACATATATGTTTTATGTATATGTTTTGAAACATAAATATGTTTGTTTTTGGGAAAACATATATGTTTATGTTTCTCAATATGTTTGCATGCCAAATATGTTTTGTATTTATATGTTTTGAGGCCAATATGTTTCTGGCAACATATACATATTTTTGCCTAAGGAATTCATGATTTGAAGACTTTTGGTTGCTGGTTGACAGTAAACTTTTCCAAAATCTGACTTTCACTTAAACTTATTGAATCTGAGTATGCTATTTTAAATTGTTGCAAACCGTTTTAAACAGGAAATTCAGAATCTTAAGCTTGAATTATCGAAAATTAAGACAAAATATAAGTGAATAAGCAACTTTTACACAAATATGCTTTATGTTTAAAAATATGTGCACATTCAATTTTCAGAAACATATAACTATATGTGTTATTTATATGTTTGATTGGCGAAAAACATATATGTATAGTTATATTAAGAGTCAGTCTCTGAACTGATCGAGTCTTGGCCCTTTGCCCTATTCAGACCCCAAAATTGAAACTTTGAGCTAGAGAGCTGCATGTTGGTACACTAATACATACTTATGAGTTGTCTTTCGGCCCCAAAGGATTAGTGGATTTGACGCTCCAATCCCGAGATACAGCCTTCTGAAAATCGGCCTGCTTAACTATGGGAGCAAAATTTCAAACTCGAATTTCTAACCTACCAGCTGGAGTTTGAAGATAAAAATTTGGGTTTTTGCGTAACTTTTGGAGTACTTTAAGAATCTGCAGTCCAATTTTGTTTTCGAAGAAAAAAATTTTTTTTCGACCTCTTTGGTGGGCCATAACTCGGTTGCAACCCCCCTAGGAGGCGCTTTTTTATTTCATAACTTTTGTAGTGCTTTTTATAAGCTTCATTTTGGTATAGGATAGTGGTACGATTGCTGGTGGCCAATCCAGTGAAAATTCGCCTCAAGTGTCACAAACTCGAAAAGTTCGCATGTTTCACTATAGACATAATTTTCCAAATCGAATTTCTGACTTCTAGTGAACGGAGGGTTGAGCTGTGAAAATTTGGGTTTCCAGAGTACTTTCAGTGGCTTTCGGAATATTTAAGTGGTTAGAATTTCGAGGAGAAAATTTTTCGACCTCTTTGGCGGGCCATAACTCGGCTGGAATCCCCTAGAAGCGCTTTTTTATTTTCATAACATTGTAGCGCTTTTTATACTCATTTTGGTATAGAATACGGTACGATTGCTCGTGGCCAATCCAGTTAAAATTCGCCTCATAGGTTACAAACTCGAAAAAATTCCCTCATTTGGAAGACCAAGATTTTTGTGAGTTCTCTAACATTTGAGGCCAATTTTCACTGGATTGGCTACCACCAGCAATCGTACCATATTCTATACCAAAAATGAAACTTATAAGAAGCGCTACAATGTTATGAAATAAAAAAGCGCCTCTGGAAGTGGCTCCGGCGGAGTTATGGCCCATCAAAGAGATTGAAAAAATTTTTTCTCTCGAAATTCTAAATCCATAAATATTCCGAAAGCACACTGAAAGTACTCTGGAAACCCAAATTTTCACAGCTCAACTCCGTTCATTAAGTCAGAAATTCGATTTGGAAAAATTAGCACTATAGTGAAACATGCGAATTTTTCGAGTTCGTGGTATTTGAGGACAATTTTCACTGGATTGGCCACCAGCACTCGTACCATATTCTGTACCAAAAATGAAGCTTATAAAAAGCACTACAAAGTTATGAAATAAAAAAGCGCTCTCAGGGGGGGTTGCAGCCGAGTTATAGCCCACCAAATAGGTCGAAAAACAATTTTTTTTCTTCCGAAACAAAATTGGACTGCAGATTCTTCAAGTACTCCAAAAGTTACGCAAAAAACCCAAATTTTTATCTTCAAACTCCAGCTGGTAGGTTAGAAATTCGAGTTTGAAATTTTGCTCCCATAGTTAAGCAGGCCGATTTTCAAGAAGGCTGACATCTCGGGATTGGAGCGTCAAATCCATTAATCCACTGGGGCCGAAAGACAACTCATAAGTATGTATTAGTGCACCAACTTACAGCTCTCTAGCCTAAAGGTTCAATTTTGAGGTCTGAAATACTGAGACTCGATCGGTTCAGAGACCGACTCTTAATAAGGTATGGCCAATGGTTTTCAAAAATTCACGTTACAACCAAAAAAATTATGCTAAAAACCGCCGATAACATGACCGGATGCGATAATTTACCTAAAAACCGCACTTGATTCAACCAAAAATTAGAAAAATGCGATCTAAAAACGTCCGTCTGCGAAGAAGTTTTGTATGGCGCACTTGAAGCATATTTTAAATATGGGCAACAGATTTGAATAACTCGCGCTACAAGCAAAAATTTATGCTAAAACGGCAGCCAAGCATGACCGGATGCGATTATTTACGCAAAAAAAACCGCACTTAATTTCATGAAGAATCGGAGAAATACGGGTTCAGAAACAGCCGCGTTGGTCAAATCCGCTAGAACAAAGTGTTTAACTTGATTAGCTCCAGAAGCTGCGGTAAGCTGGAGCACTGTAACGAGTTACGAAAGTGAAACCAACGGTTGTTTCCAAAATCTACACAAGAAGATGTGAACTATTTAGTGGCAACTGACCAAGTAGAAAACCGTGATTGTGACGGTAGGTGCACAGTAAAAACCTGAGAAGCCAACTTAAATTAAGGAGTTGCAGAAACTTCAACTTTACTATTTTGTGGGTTAGCGACAAAGCGAAGGCAGATTCTTCCATCGTTCGAAAGTTAAGTCTACCTTTGCGGATTCGATTGAACCATGCGCCGAATTCGTCGTTTTTTCCAAGAACGAGGAACATGAAAAATCCACGAAAGTGACCATTTTCGGTAGGTTAAGAAAGACGTCAATTTGTGGAGGACCATGCGGAAGTGCACGGAAAAAAAAAGCGGTGATATACTGGTAACGAGTTGCACTGATTTTGAAATCCCGATTGAACAAAAAATTAATCAACTCTCCTTTTAGTAGAAAATGGCCATTGAAAAGCGACGAATTCAGTTTTCGAGAGGAAAATGCCCTTTAACGGCCGAATTATGATTCAAAATGCATCTTATTCGATAGCTCACACTCTGTTTCATATAAATACATCACATCCCCTATCAATAACGGAACACAAAAAAGCATTTGCGCTTGAAGTTGCAAAAACCGTTTTGGACCACTTTTTGGCTGTGATTTTGTATTTTCTATTCCGCGCCGCGCGGACGTGCTTTGGCCATCCCTACTCTTAATATGTTTCAAAAATTTCGATATTTTCCCACTGTACCTGTGACTGGCCAATCAGTTTTCCGCACTTTCATTTTCCAATCACATTTATGGCTAACAAACAGCCGCACGCAAAGCGTGATTCTATGTGGGTAGTACTCCAAATGGAGTAGCTTCTGCTAGTAAGGGGCCGTCCATAAACGACGTCGTTTCAAAATTCCGATTTTTCGGACCCTCCCTCCCCCAAAATCGCCTTGCGTCGCTTCTGACACCCCCTCCCCCCTTGGCGACGTCGTTTTCCGTTTACCCCCCCCCCCCCGATAAAAGTGCAGCTACATGCAGTACTGTCATTTTTTCTTGTTGCCGTACTGTACAATGAATTGAATAGATCCCTTCAACCACTCTGGGAATCTTTTCTGAACGTAGAAATGTTTGAGAGAATGTACATACTGAAGCGATTGTGTTTGTGAGAGTGTTTTGTATTGTCAAGTTATCGAGTGGTTGCGTTTGTGTGCTTGTCTGTGTGTTGTGTGAGTGCCCACTAGTTGATAAACTTCTTCATTGGTGCCGAGACCCGGGAGTGGTTGCATCTGTGTGCGTGTGTGTTGTGTTGTGTGTAAGATTCACTAGTAAAGACCTCCACTTCTCTTTCATTGGTGCCGAGTACCCGTCGAGCCCACCTTCATTTGGTTCTACTACAACGCTTCTTCTGTTTCCAGTTCTCAAGTTCCAGTGTTCCTTGGTTGTGATCGTCAGGCACAGCCGTGCCCCACTGACGCTCACTTCGTTTCCTGCTACTTCGCTCCTATGTCAGTCTACTCTAGTCAACTACAACTCTCTCGAGACCACCGACGACACAATCTAGAGCTTCTAAAGCGTCAGCTACAAGAAGACCATCAACGAGAACGTCAAGAGCTACTACATCATCACCAACAAGAACGCCTTCAGCTTCAGCAACAACTACAACAACAACAAGAACAATTCGACCGCTTTCAACAAGAACAACGCATCCTCAACAATCGTTTTCTCCTTGCGCTTACCAAGTCCCTAACCCAGCCTCGCAAGTCCCAGTGAAGACGTCTCAAGCCCCTAATCTTCGTCTGTGTGTGGAGGAGCAGAAGGCGGATGTGCCGAAAGAAGTTGAGAAAGATGATGCGCGGTTAGTTGATGGAGTTCCAGAGTCTCTTTGTTTGGCGGAAAGCCGTTCTGGGTCTGTTCCCATTGATGTTGTGCAGCAAGCACCTTGTGAAGATATGAGCTCTGGTTTTTGTTTGAAGAGGATAGTGAGCAGGAAGAGAGAAGAGGAGGAAGAAGATGGAGGCAGAGGCGACAAGGCAAAGATGTTAAGAGAAAGAAGGAGAAAGAGGTCGAAGAGAAGAAATGGAGTGAAGAGAGTGATGAAGAGGAAGAGAGTGCTGAGGAGTAAGGTGATGAGAAGAAGATGGAAGATGAAGAGAGGAAGAAGGATGAAGAAAACAAGGAGGAAGAAGAGAAGGAGAGTTGAGAGGAGAAGAGGAAAGAGAGTGAGAAGACGAGGACGGAGGAGGAGAAGAATCACAGTTCATTTGAATTCGCTTCACAAGAGATGGCATTCCGTTATGCCGATGACAAGTCATCAGTTGAAGGCCAAGGCGCAGAAAGGCCGAAGCGTGGCGCGCACAAGATCGGGTCAACATGGTGTCAGAGCAGAGCAGGTTACTGGAGACGCCGAGTCAGCGGAGGCAGAGCATATCGATTCAGATAGTTTCCCCGGCTGTCAGGCACAGTTGAGGCCCAGTCGACATCCGGATGGGGAGTGATGAAGCGATTGTGTTTGTGAGAGTGTTTTGTATTGTCAAGTTATCGAGTGGTTGCGTTTGTGTGCTTGTCTGTGTGTTGTGTGAGTGCCCACTAGTTGATAAACTTCTTCAATACATAAATCGAAAATAATACATTCAAAGTTCCCTAAAATTCCGGAAAAAGGGACGTCGTTTTTTTGCTAACCCCTCCCCCTCCTGGTGCGTCCTCTATCGTCGCATTTCAGCCGACCCCCCCTCCCCCCTCTGGAACCACGTCGTTTATGGACGGCCCCTAAGGGATAGGTCTCACACAAAGCTCTGCATGCCTAAACTAGCCATTATTCAAGACCTGACCGCTATACTTGATGAAGACACACTCCAAACATTCTTTAAACTGACGCCGAGCGTCCCTTAAAAAACGGACCAACCTGTGGACTTGGGTGTTGCTTGGGGCTTCTTCTTAAAGTATAGCATTCCTCTTGAATAAAATGGTTACTGGAAACTGCAAATGGTTACTTTGGGCGAAACTTATCACACACTTTGCACTTGGAATTTGAGGTAAAACATGATAAAAATATTAGAAGAACTGAAAAACAGAAGGAAAAAGCAGTCTACTGAGCTTGCTCACTTTAGACATTTACAGTACCCGATCCAGTGGTTTGTTTCTGCCCGGCGACCAACCGATTACTGTTATTTAAATATATTAATATTAAAATGAAACTATTATTAATAGTGCCATTTTAATAGTATTAAATCTATATTAATATTAAAATAGAGGGCCTACTATTATATTAAATTAAATTAAAAATGCACAGAGGGCTTGAATATTAAAATTTAATTTTAATAGCATTTTAATAGTTAAACCTTGTTTGACAATCAAGGAGTTACCTACATACAATACTATTTAAATCATAATTTTACCTTAGAATATTATGAAAATTGAAGATTACTGACTGCCCTCTCAAGCTCGAATGTGATTTCACTTGGAAATAGTGGGACTTTTCTCACTATAGGCATGAATGACAAAAGGACCTGAATCTGCTCAATAAACTATGTAGCAGTGTTTACTTTCAAAAATTCCTCTTTAACTATGCATCAATAGTTTTTTCTATGGCTAGCTTATGTTCGAATACAATTTAAAACCAGGTTCAGACAAAATCATTTTAAAAAGAATGGCTATAACTTTCAACAGAAAAATGCTTCTAAAGTCGCATCTCTAATTAAATTTTCAACTAACACTAACAACTTCAAGCAAAACAGGTTGTTTTGCCAGTTCGCTGAAGTGTTACAAATACTTTTTGACTGCATTTTAGAATATACTATTAAAATGCTATTAAGTGTCAGTCTCTGAACCGATCGAGTCTTGGTCCTTTGCCATATTCAGACCCCAAAAATGAAACTTTGGCGTGGAGGGCTCAAAGTTGGAAGACTAATACGTATGGATAGGTTATATAACCACCGCAAAGGATATCCCGATTCGACGCTCCACGCTCGAGATACGGCCTTCTGAAAATCGGTCCGCTTAACTATGGGACCAAAATTTCAAAATAGAATTTCTAGCGCACTAATCAGTGTTGGGACTTAAAAATTGGGGGTTTAGGGTAACTTTTAGAGTACTTTCAGAATCAACGGTCGAATTCCATTTTCAATGAAAAAAAATTTTTTCGACCCCCTTTGGAGCCCCCTAGCTCGTCTGGAACCCCCCTTACACCGTTTTTTTTTATTTCAGAATATTGTAGCGCTATCAATTCCCTACAGTTTGGTATAAGCCACATTGGCTGACCCGTGGAAGAAAGTGGTGAAATATGGCTTCAAAGTTGAAAATCCTCAAATTTTTAGTTTTGGTACTGCACCAAAAATTCCTGCTGGAGTTTCTAGCGCACTAATCAGTGTTGGGACTTAAAAATTGGGGGTTTACGGTAACTTTTAGAGTACTTTCAGAATCAACCTTCTGTCTCTTCCTGCTCTATAGCAGTTGGCTACTCCTAGTCCGAAAGGACAAAAAGTTACAACAACAACAACAACAACAATCAACGGTCGAATTCCATTTTCAATGAAAAAAAATTTTTTCGACCCCCTTTGGAGCCCCCTAGCTCGTCTTGAACCCCCATACACCGTTTTTTTATTTCAGAATATTGTAGCGCTATCAATTCCCTACAGTTTGGTATAAGCCACATTGGCTGACCCATGGAAGAAAGTGGTGAAATATGGCTTCAAATTTGAAAAATCCTCAAATTTTTAGTTACTAAAACCAAAACCAAAACTAAAAATTTGAGGATTTTTCAAATTTGAAGCCATATTTCACCACTTTCTTCTACGGGTCAGAAAATGTGGCTTATACCAAACTGTAGGGAATTGATAGCGCTACAATATTCTGAAATAAAAAGAACGGTGTAGGGGGTGTTCCAGACGAGCTAGGGTGCTCCAAATGGGGTCGAAAAAAATTTTTTTCATTGAAAATGGAATTCGACCGTTGATTCTAAAAGTACTCTAAAAGTTACCCTAAACCCCCAATTTTTAAGTCCCAATAGTGCGCTAGAAATTCGATTTTGAAATTTTGGTCCCATTGTTAAGCGGACCGATTTTCAGAAGGCCGTATCTCGAGCGTGGAGCGTCGAATCGGGATATCCTTTGCGGTGGTTATATAACCTATCCATACGTATTAGTCCTCCAACTTTGAGCCCTCCACGCCAAAGTTTCATTTTTGGGTCTGAATACTGAAACTCGATTGGCCCAGAGACTGACTCTTAAAATACTATTAAAATTGTTATTTAATAGTATTAATATTAAATCTAAATTAAAATTAGCAGCGGACTATTATATTAATATTAAATTAAAATTAAAATTGACTAGTTCTATTATATTAATATTAAATTAAAATTAAAATTGACTAGTTCTATTATATTAATATTAAATTAAAATAAAATTTCACTATTAAAATTACAGTACAACCGATCGATCGGCCATTGGACACTCTTTCAAATGAGACCGAGAGTATGCATACATGCCTTTGTCCCTCCCATGAGTGGGCCGTGCCCGCCGCGGAGGGGAGTAAAGGCAGGCTTGGCTAGCCCTGCACGCCAAAGCTGCTTTACAGCTAACACCCACTCACATTCTTTCGTCTCATTCATAATCACTCTTTCTTCCAAAAATCTTTACTCTTATTATTATCTTGCTCATAGCTCAGGATCTGATCAAAACCACTGGGGACTTACCTTCCGGGGTATGTGGTGTGCAGTCCCTTCTGCATCAACTGTCCCAACAACCTTGCAAAGCTTGCTCAACACCCTTTCAACATTGGCATTATTGATGTATGGTGTAGAGTGCTGAAGATCTTGAAGCCACATGTGCTTTATCGCTTCCTGAGTGTGTGAGCCCTTTACCCCCACCTAATTTTCTCTTACAGCTCCA